>CAIGRS010218612.1:0-11365 GCA_903798395.1 Fraxinus floribunda | reverse complement strand
AATCTTGTAAGACAATTGATTGTTTATTGGTATAATGAATTTTCATCTTTCACAATTTTCTTGATTGTTGTGTGATCCATTAAATTTCATATTGTCCATATTTTTCTTCTTGAATTATTTGATTGGTTTCTCAACAATTGATATCAAAATATTTTTGATATCGGGGTTGATTCATAACATGCACATCTCATGAAGTATTTGGGACATAAAGCAAATCCATGGCCGGCTGAGACTTGAGACTGAGAGGAAAGGTTAACTAGTCAAAGGGGTTTTTTGAACACGAAGACAAATCTACATTTTTCCTATGTCATTTCTAGTATCTACTTCTGTATTTAGAAGTTGCTAGGGTTGATAGTTCGGAAGTATAAGTACACATATGAACCAAACAGTGGTGATCTCCTGTCTACGGTAAGCAAGGGTGTAGTTATCAGACTTTACCCGAACACAGACCTGGATATTACAGTTGGTCAATGGGTTAATTGTTCAACCGGCGGGTCATTGCATAAAAATTTACAAAAAAAAATATAAGTATAAATTTTTTTTAGAGGCAAAATTAAAATTTTTAATTTATTTTTCACTAATTATTTAGGTCTATAAAATAAAGTAAAATGTTGGACCAAAGTTTTTTAAAAGAATATTTTTATAAAAGTTATAAATGATTCATTAGTTAAATATAAATTATTGTTAAAATGTTTGACCAAAGTTTTTTAAAAAAACATTTTTATAAAACCTTTAAATGATTCATTAAATAGATATAAGTTATTTGAACATAAGTAATACTAAAACACTCTATGTTCAAGTGGTGATAAACTCATTATTTTCCTTAAAGGTCCAAGATTCAATTATCTTGGACCTAAAAAATTTTGTGAGAGGATTTCAAAATCCAATCAAAATGTTCAATCAGGCTTGGAAATTGCCGGTTAACTCGATCAAAGTCCAATTTTGATCGAGTTAAGTGCATTTCTATTAAATTAATCTACCCAACCCGGTCAAGGGTCCGGGCCGTCGATTTTTCGGTCCGATCGATTGGCCCGGCCCGACCAGGGTTTTATAACTATGGGTCCATTCAAACATGTCAATTGGGTCTGGTAAATAATTGGTTAACTCGATCAAAATTCGATTTTAACCGAGTCAAGTACATTTCTATCATATTAATCTATCCAGCTCAGTCAAGGGTCCATACCGCCAATTTTCCGGCCCAACCGACCGGGCCGGACCGGGTTTTATACTATGAGCAAGGGTGTGGCAACATCTAGTGTTGCCTCTTCAAGCAACACCAGATCAAACTCGATGAACCAAATAGAAATCGAGTTGCTTTTGTTAGGAAAGACGAGCTCTAGCATCGCATGCTACAAGATTTTGTAGTCGAGGAGTGTAAAGTGAGTAGCACAGTTGTGTCGAATACAGTATAATACTCTTTGGCCATTGGCTACGACAATTGGGCAACAATAATGACTTCAAATATGTTTTGGTCGTTGAGGGATTTGAGTTTTTTATATCAGGAATAAATAAAAAATCATTGATCCAAGTGGCCACCTCAAATAATCATGGAAGACTCGAGGACCATGTTGAGCCATATAATTTTTTTAGTTCAACGAGTATTAAATGTCGACTCAACATGTTTGTAAATACTTCACCATAAATTGTATGTTTGATAGATAATATCCAACAGTACTCGACTAAGGGATCCTATTAAAATCCAAGTCACCAATATAAATTAAGATATTAAGCTATACTCAAATCACAAGAACAAAGGTCTAATCCTCATATAATAATTTTTTTTCTTTACTTAACCATTCCTCGTGTAATACATATGACCATTTGTCTCCAATAGTGTACTCCCTTAGACTCAATATAGACAATCATGCTACTTGTACCTAAATGGTTGACAAGATTTTTGGCATAATGTCACATGGCGGCCCCCTATTGGGGGGGCGCCTACGGTGGGCCCCTCATCGCAGGCGCCCCCCAATAGGGGGTTGTCATGTGGCATTATGTCAACAAAGNTTTTTGACATAATGTCACATGGCGGCCCCCTATTGGGGGGGCGCCTACGGTGGGCCCCTCATCGCAGGCGCCCCCCCAATAGGGGGCTGCCATGTGGCATTATGTCAACAAAGTTGTCAGCGAATTCGGTACAAGTAGATTAATTCCAATATATATTGGCCATCTATTAGTCACTCAAACTGCGACTGTTTTGAACAGACAGGAGCAGACTTTTGAGGCTGAATAAATCACAGAATTGGGCCTCTTCGCAACTTGACAAAAGAAAGGACCATTCTTCAATGGTCACTAATTAACAGCTGCTGCCTTTTTATTCAAAAAGGACCACTTTTTATTTGGACTTAGTCACAGATCGTGACCATATTAAATGCAAAAATCTTAGCAAGTCCTTGATAAATGTGATCTACTGATCTTAATATTGGGAAGAGAATCGTATGTCGCCTGGTGTCCAGTATGCCGCAACGTCTCTAATCCAGAGGATTGAGTATCCTCTATACCCTGTTGGTGTTCAAGGTGGTAAGAGAGAGAAATAGAGTGGATGTGCCAACCTACTTGGATGTCAAAGTATCATGATTTGAGTAGTTTAAGACTGAAGGTGTCTTGGTTCGAATTGACAATACTACAACGTACGATTATAGGATTGTTTTATGAAGCTTTTTTCTAATATGGGGATAAATTGTATAGAGAAGATTGATATGACTGAGTTTTCAAATTTTTGGAAAGTGGTCCATAAAATTCCTAATTCTAAGATTTTTCAGTAGACGCCTGATTTTATAGACCCTATTCCAGCTTTGGAGTGCCAGACAAAATGGACGATTAGAGGTGTATGTCTCGTCCCTTTCATCTTCATTTGGATTCTTTACTTGGTCACCTAGATTTTGTAGAAATCTTGAGGGAAATTATGGAATTTGGTTAAGACCCGAATAGATAGTTATTAAGACCAATTTAGAGGTGCCAATTGGACCATGTGATTTAGAGCGACTCACTGGCTTAGTAACGGAGATGCTCGTGTCTCTCTATTAGGATGTCAACAAATTAGGCAGCCATAAGGCTTTTCATATTCAATCAAAAGAAGGCAAACACTGGGCTAGAGATGGCAACGGGGCGGGGCACCCCACCCCACCCCACCACGCCACTCCCCCACCTCGTCCCGTCCCGCCCCACCTTAAACGGGGCGGGACGAGTTCGAGGCGCGGGCTTATCCCCTTTCTTGCCCCGTTTAATTTTTTTTATTATTTTTTTTAGATAAATTTTCTGTTAATTAATTTTTTTAATCTTCACGGGATGGGTTTGGGGCGCTTCGGGGCTGGGCGCTTCCTCCACGCCCCGCCCCACCAACCTATCAGGGCGGGTTTTTTCGCCCCATTCGGGGCGGGGCAGCGCCGAGGCATGGCGGGGCAGTGCAGGACGAGTTTTTTTGTCATCACTACACTGGGCAATGAAGTGAAACTAGTGTGAAAGAGATCTACAATTTGATCTATCGTGGGATCTGCACCAAAAACAAGTTTGTATAGAAGAGTCTTGTATGCACACGTAGTAGAGTCGTCCATTTAAATCTCAATACTTGAGAACATAAGATACTCAAAATGATCTCGGTATCATACACCCATTTTGTTATTTCTCTTACTACCTCGGATACCAATGTATTGTATTTTGAATGATTCAAGGTTAATATGTCATGATTCAAATAGACGATCCTACCACATGAGCATATATGATCGCCCCATTAAAAAAAATTTCCCTCAAGGATTAAAAGAAGTACAGAGTACACCAAGTAATAGTGGTTTTTATTTAGCACGAAACAACAATCTAAAGGGTTATCAAACTTAGAGAGATAATCACATCTCTTTGATGAATGTGATATTGACATTTTGTTTACTTGAAAAGGAGACTAGTCCTAAGGGAGTTTCAGTAGTTAAATTTACAACTTCACTTCAATCGTTTCAAATAATCGTAAAAGAGACCCGAATCAACCACAACGCAAATCACCTAAAAATTCAGATGGGCCACGGACCCCACTGGCGGGTCCAACCTTATACTTGATTATCGGGTGGGCCAGCTCACAACATGAATAGCTAAAAAGTTACTTTTTTACTCATTAATTTTTTTAGATATGGACATTTTAATATATTCTTTTTGACAATCTTATCTCAACATATATTCGACGGTTGAGAAATTATTTACCATGTAATATATATCTCAATCGTTTCGAGCACTGAACCAACATCTACTCGTGATGAATATGGACTCTTCGCACGGAAAGCCTGAGTTTCAAAGTCAGTTGACAAGAAATGTAAAGCACCCAAGTAAAAAGACTACGAATCTAGGGGTTCTTTCACAATTTATATTTTAATAACAACCGAGCTGCTCTGCCAGACCTGTAAAAGGCCTGGCAAAGCAAAATGTGAGATGGGGTGGAAGTTTAACATTTGGAGAGGGGGGGTTTTAATGAGGTGGGTCCACCTCATGTGAAAGAATTTGCTCTGTCAGGCCTTTTACAGGCTGGCAGAGCAGATTAATTCTTTTAATAATGTTATGACTCAAAATAAAATCTATTAACCTTAAAATATGTTGTATTTAAATGGTACTCAATCTATATGTAAATGAGTAGTTGAGTTCCATTCAGTTTTTCTTGTAAGACGTTTCGCAATCTTCAAGTCATATATTTTGACAACCGCAAGTGTGCAACTAAATATTTATGTTTATACAATTTGAGAAAAAAATAAATAAACAAACACAAAAGTGAATGAAATATTCAAATTATGGTTCTATGTTCACTCTTACCATCTAACGTGTCTATTTCTCTACGTTAACTTAATCCTCTTTTTTATGTGTACATGTCTATTTAATGATGCGATCATTGGAATTTGTCGATAGTGAGTAAGCCATCGAATTTGATCTTCTTTCCTCATCCTCCATGCCCACTATTTGTGGATAGGGAGGGATATATAACGGGTGTGGCTGGTTAATTAATACCATTCTCTCGAGATGGATTTGTATGGAGTGGACACCCCTTATCTAATTTATTGAGCGTGTTTTTGATCCCCATTTTTTCTTCATTATAATGAGAAATATAACCGTTGCTGCATTTTTTGATTGAATAATGTTATTCATCATTAAGGTGGTCGGCATCATAGCGGATCCCTGATTGAATGTTCACAATTCATTGTTCTAAACAATCAATTAGGGGACATTGTCACTAGTAACTATGAGTTTATTATCTATTTTTATAGTAATGCTATTCACCACTAGTACAAGTGATAATAAAAGCATCTCCGATGCTTTCTTGGATTACATAAAAAAATGTCATATAAGCAAAATAGACAATATTTTAAAAAAATTTATTTCCAATAAAACCGAGGTGGAAATTAGTCTAGTTGATGAATTAAGAAAAAAAATAGATATTATGAAGACGTTTCTCTGCACTACATAATTTGCTTCAAGTTATCAAAATCTAATTTTCTATGTATTTCTCCCTCTCCTGATTGCATGCTGCCCAAACGGCAATTCACATACTGCATTTTAAGACAATGAACCGTGGAGCCCATTACCGCATAAATTGGTGATAATTGGCCATAGTTTAAATACAATTTGTAAATTTTTTGTAGAATATGTAGTTAGAAAAAAAAAAAAAAATTTGAATTTACGTGCAAAATTATTTTATGGGAGAATGTGTGGTTGGAAATTTTTTTTTTGGGAATAATGGGGCTCAAACAGGGGTTATAACTATTCATTATTATCGACACATTTCGTTGGATCCACCACTATTTCGTTTTCAAACCATTTATAAATTGGATTTTACTATTTGTACATAAAAAAATATACATAAACGATTACCGAAAAGGTGTGCTAGACATCGTTCACTTTATTTTATATAATTTATTGTCATTGAAAAATGTGTCCATTTAATTTTTATAATTTATCTCCATCCATTTTCTATATCATCTCTCTTGTACATTTGGATCCACAATTAGTGCAATTCGCATTTCATTGGAGACGCTATTCTCATCATTCCCATTTTGCTTCCAACATTTACTACTGTTAGGTCTAAATTGTAATTGGTTATTCCGGTGTCTAAAATCATGTTTTATTTGTGTTGTAATTAAAGTCAAAATAGTTGTGGATCGATAGTATAGAATTTGAAGGATTCAAAGATGTCAAATATGGACCAAGGAGAAAAAATTGTAATTGGTTATTCCCGTGTCTGAACACTCATGACACACACGAGTGCCTAAAACAGTGACACAGTGCTCGATAGGCACGAGGTGGCGCTCGAGCGGCGTAGTCATCCGGAAAAGTCATGTTCGCAATTTTAAAGATCTTTTCCAATCATATTCAACATTAAGCACTATCTAGTGTATATATCCAAGCATAAGTCCATCTTAAAGTGTGTTGATCATTATTTTAATATTAGAGATCACATTCTTGAAGATCATTTACATATTTCAATCACAAGATTAATTCTTGATAATTATTCTAAATATTATTTCGCCATTTGTTGGACCTTTGTTTCATACAAGAGAACATCATTTGAACATCCAATACACCCTCCATTATTCTCTTGATTCAACCAAAGATCAAACCACAAAAGATCATTAGACCAAACATTAAAAATTCTTATATATTCACCTACAAGCGTTCAGAGTTTTGAAGTTGGAAGAAGACGTGTTTGGAGTTCCGTGCTCGGAAATGAGTTCGTTCTTGATAATCCACACAGATAGAAAATAGCTCGGAGTTGTTGGGAAGTACGGGTCGCACAATCAAAGAGTTTTTCAGTGATTTACAAATTAGGTGGTCAGAGTTAGTTAATGATTAACAGTGTTTGAACCAATTGTAAGTTAATTTTTCTAGTAAGTAGTCTTTTTGACAAGGTGATAAGTGTATTTCATACACTTATTCGGGGTCTTATAATATAGATATTTGATAGTTTTTTTGACAAAATATATCTTAAATTGTAATATTTTATGTTATATATGTAAAACTCAATGGTTGGACAAGAAATCGAAAGAAATAAACGAAAAATGGTGAAAATGACAAAATTCAAAGTTTGAGGATCAAATTGTAATTATTCAATAGTTGATTCGGACCACAAGATCATACTTTGAAGATTTCTAGGAGACAATTTGATGGAATTAAAACTCAAAAAGAAATGGAATATGATCAAAATCAATTTCTAATCGCACAAGTCATATTCTAGATTTTTAGCTGAATATTAAGACGCGATTTTGGCATAGTAAACGTCAGAATTGGAAAAATTATATTTCTAACAAAGTTGTAGCTCTTTGAGTTAAATTTCCAAACAAATTTGAATCACATCAATATGATATTGGAAGATAAAGTTATGGCCAAAATACTGACCACTATGCAGAGACAAAAAGTCTGTGCGCGAAGACAACTTTCCTTATTTGATTATAACTCTTTTGGAAACCAATTTTCGACTCCTACAAATACATAATAGTAGAATACATATGGTGAGCCTCTGATATACATATAATATGCTAATATTCATCATAAAAAAGAGATGAAATCAATAGTTTTGTGAGAAATTACAAGAGGGGTTGCAAGAATTCATTCAGTAAAGATCCAACTTGATTTTTGGGCAGAAAAGAGAAGGTGCAACTGGAAATTCGTCAAGAAACCATTGAAGAGATTTCAAGATTCGTCTTCATCTTCTCAATTTATCAAAAATCTAGGTCATGTCTTTTCACTTAATACGATTTCTTGTAATTTCAACATGTTAGGCTATACTAAACATTGTTAGGATGTGATGAACCCTTGTTATAATTTTTTTTATTTGAATAAATAGAATGATATTAATTTGATTAAGTTTCTGGATGTTTATTATTATTTTTATCGTTTTTTCCAATTGCTTGATCTCCAATTGAATTGTTAGTCGATTTTATTGTTATCGGGAGAGATAATAGGGTTTAAGCACAATATAATAAACATTATAAAGTTCGATAGAGGATAGAGATATACCTCTATACTTTATATGATTTCAATATGTGTTCTAATGCTCGTTAATACATTTATCATGTTTGCATATTTCATCAAGAGATAGAAATATCACATGAGAGGAATAATTGGTTTCAATAAGTGTTCTAGTACTTATTAATACATTTATCATTTTATATCTTTCATCGAAAGATAGATCACATGAGGGGAATATATTTAATCGCTATCAAAAGAGACTTTCAATTAAATTAGGAACATTGACCAACATGAATAATTTTAAATTATCACTTTAATTGTTACACTAAAAATAGAATAATAAGGGGGATTCGATATCTTAGCAATGCATCTCGCACATTTGAAAAATACATTTACTTACTTTTATTAGTTTTATTGATCATTTAGGATTAGTATAAAGAATCACAAAATTTGTTTGTTATTCGATTAAAGTTGTAATTAATTTTAATTGGATCAAACACGTAGTTCTCGTGGGTTCCACACTTTACTTATTACTTTATTACTTGTTCACGATCTCGTTCATTTGGGGAAATCAAACGATCACAGGGTTTGCCTAGGAAGCAATCCAAAGTTCCTAGGAAGTACAGATCACACAATCAAAGTGTTTTTCTGGTGATTTATAAGTTATGTGGTCAAAGTTAGTTAAAGATTAATAGTGTCTGGACCAATTGTAAGTTTATTTTGACAAGGTTTACTCGGAAGTTTTTAATCATTGTGAAGAGTTCTTCAAGGAATTTTTCTCCATCATCAATTTTTGATATTATTTATTTTTTATGCATTTTATCTATACGTTTGTGATTGTGTAACTTAAGGTTTAAATTGTATATAACCTTAATCATCTAGAAACGATATATATATGTGACGTGTTGTTTTTATTGGTTAATTTTGCGTATTTGGATCTAAACGAAGTTATATATCTCTAATAACAACAATTCACATTATTATATTGAAGATGAACTTGTACACTTTCTTGGCCATTCCGTGGTTCCTTTAGAATTAATATAACACTTACAATACCCCTTTAGACACTTCTAACTAAAAATCAACATCAAACTTTATTTAGATCATATATTTTTCAAAAATCCTTCAGCATTTTTGGTACGTTTGGGAAGAATTTATAGACTGTATAATATACAAATATATAGAAATGAATGATGGATAAATGTATAGTACTTATGAATTTATCGAAAATGTGTTATTAAAAATGAAGTTTGATCAATTTATAAGTATTTATAAACTATCCAAACATAGTGATTTTAATAATTATTTTGAGTAACTCAAACAGGAGTATCTATTGATGTATTTTAAAAATCAATAGTCAAAATAATACCTTGTTTTTAGTTTACTTAGAAGTGTTGAAAGAGTATTTTAAGTATTACATTATTATTAATGAGCCACAAGATAGAATAACGTTGGTAATAATATTTTTACATTATCATTATTATTTATACTAACATGGGAAAGAAAAGTAATCAATGAAGATATGTATTTCACAATGCGAATAAGGTATGTTTTGTATAAATTTTGAAAAGGAAATAATTTATTTAAAATTATTATAAATCTAACGAGATGTATGCATTGTTCAAAATTTGAAATAAAAGAGATTTGTATAATTTTTAAAAGATGAAAAAATATTTTTGAAATTATTCGAAACTTGAAGAAATATGTCTTAATTTAAGGGTGTGTTTGAGCCACATTATTTTGGAAAAATGTATTAAAAAAAAAAGGTTGAATCCTAATCTTGGGGGCCCCACCTGCCCTGCTATGGGCTTTTGTGAAAGAGGTAAATCGCGAGTAATGCCTTTAATAGTACATGGTGGAAGACTGTTTGTACACTTACACTTATTTAAGGGTCAAATCCATATTTCAGGATTCGAATCCTTGACGGGCAGCCTCAAGCAAAGTTGGAACTTTTCCACCTTTCTCTTTTACCACTTTGAGATGTGCTATGGGGGCGGAAACATGTATTCTAGAATAATAGATTGATGGAGAATGTATGGTTGAAAAAGAAGAAAAAATTATTGATATGATGAAAAATATATAATTAAAAATGAATAGAAAAATTAAAATGAAAACATTAATGTGTATCAAAACGTGGCAAAAACATTTATTAACACTTCCAAAGATATTATAAAGCGTGAGAATATTCCCTCACAAAATCTCGCAAACTTATTGCGAAACCCAAAAAAGATAGCGAGAAAAATCAAGGTACAACAAAAAGATTCAAAAAAAAAACAGAGCCCTCAAGGAAAAAAGAGTCAAGAGGAATATACAGCACACAACTCTATACAAAATAGTGCTTAAAGAAAGGAGAGTGAATGAACATACAACATATCGCACGAAGACAGCCAAAACAGCAGCTTTGCACTGTGTGTTTGACAGAAAGATATAGAGAGAGAAACTGGCCCCCTGAAATCTATCTTTTTTTATACATTTGTATTGAAAAACTGTTTTTCTTGGTTATTGGAAGCAGCAAATTTTTACTTATTTATGAGCAAAATCTTGATTCTCTTTTTGTCTTTTTTTTTTCCTGCGCTACAGTAGACTCATTTTCATTTTCTTGAAAATTGTTTTCCAATATAGCCAATGTGATAAAAAGGGTCATTATATTCTCTACCCTATTTTCTGTATTCAAGATTCTACTGGCATGTCCGTCTTTCTGTTCATCCATACAATAGATATACTTACATCTTTAGTTTGAAACTTGAATAGGATTCTTGTTTCTTGACAATTTCAGCTGGTTCGTGAGTTAAAAATGGACTTGACAATGATTTTGGGGCATTTTTTGGCGATTTCTTTGGCCTTGAATGTGGGATTCTTGTACAGAGATTACTGCAAGGGGAATAGCCATTATCAAGAATTCTTCGGCTCCAAAAATGAGTTCAAAAATGCTTCTGTGACTCTTCTTGAAGCATCACCACAGCCATTTTCATCTTCTTCGTCTTCAAAAGCTTTTGATGGGATTATCGATCTTGATCAGTAAGTCTATTATTTTATTTATTTCCCACTTAATCTCTTCATCTATCTTTTTTTTGTTCTTAATGTGGGGTTGTCATTCAGATCTTCATTCTAGTTTTCTTTGTATGAAATCATCTTCGAGTTTTTAAACGAGTCAGACCAACGAAGTGACATGAAACGGTTTTTATAGTCTGTTCGACTTGTTCATAGTTTTCGAGCTTTGGTCTTCGAAACTTATAGATAGCACAGTTTTTGCGGATGGATTTGAACTTAAGATATTTCTATGTTTAAAACACATTCACGATAAGCTTGAGGGTTAGCTCAATTGGTCAGGTCTTGAGTTTGCTCTCAATAGTCACCAGTTCGAGTCCCTCAGCCACTGAGGTGAGAAATGGCCGTAAACTTCAGGCCGTGGATTAGTCGAGGTGCGCGC
>CAIGRS010218598.1:0-20821 GCA_903798395.1 Fraxinus floribunda | reverse complement strand
TCGGATTCGGATCAAAATTCAATCCATTGATAGCCCTAACTGACCACTAGGATTTGTAAAACACAATGTGTATTTTGTGTTCATGATAGGACTGATCAAATGATCTCAGATTGACATACAAAGCCATTGAACGGGGGATATAGTTTATTCTATTTAACTGACTGCTAGCAGTGTGGGATAGTATATGATCAATTTGGTTCTATTTCTTTAAATTTGAATTTGGCATCCCTGAGGCTAAGAAGCAGTGGATCGTGGACACAAACAAAATCATTACATCCCACTAAATGGTTTTGAACACCTTGGAAACCTTATAATTGATGCTTGAAATACTTAAATTGCCTCTCAGCATGTATGTGCATTGGCTCTAACATATTGGTCAGTTAACAAAGGCAAGAATCTGAATGCACTGAAATTCTCCTCGAAGGACCTCCTAACAACCTTATATGTTTGGGGAAGCTTAAATCAGAAGTTGAGCTTTAACTTGGACTCATGTAACTTGCTTAAAAAAAGAATAAAACAATGACCTTGTAACTACTTCTAACCTTCACGAGGCAAGCTGGCAGATGATGTCATTGTTCGAGTGCTTCTTTTGATATCAGCTAAATCTTGCAGTGATTGCTGCTGTGGACTATTTAAAAGATAGCTTTTCAGGCTAGTTTGGGTTGTTTGATAAATTAGACGAGTTTCTACTCTTGGTTATGCTAGCATAAAGATGGTAAAGTTCATACTAAAGGAAGGAGAGGCCTTAAAGGCTTTTAATTGTGTACTGCTGACCTCTCACTCATACACACAATTCTTTTTGTATGCAGCATGACAAGGAATACAGGAAAGATCACAAATATTCTTAATAATACCGACTTATGTGGGTGCATAGGTTGTCTTTGGTGATGCTACACACTTTGTGGAATGGCTGCTTAGATTGTAGTGAGAGGATAGTATAACTGAGTGATTTTGACCTGTCTAAGTTGAAATATTGCAGCATATAATTTTAAGTGGAATGCTTAAGGTGAACATCTGCTTTTGCATAAAATATTCAGTTTCTTAATTTTATGTTATAACTACGTGTCATGGTTTTTTTATTGCACGTAGTGCTTGGTATATAATAATGTAAAGTTAGGTGTGACTGGAATAATGCCTTGATTCATTTTGATAGGTATTGGTGCTTCTTTTACTTACCTCAGCTCGGGATCCAGGTATTGTTCCCCGTAATTCACATCCACCAGAAGAAGAGTTTCGTTATGACACTGCAGCATCGATGGAGGTTGGTGGAAGACAAACACCAAGCCTCCAATTCCCTAGAACAAAAGAAGTAATAGTTAATGGGATCCCTGTCAGAGTTAAATACTGTGATACCTGCATGCTGTATCGCCCTCCTCGTTGCTCGCACTGCTCTATCTGTAACAACTGCGTGGAGCGTTTTGATCATCACTGCCCTTGGGTGGGCCAGTGTATAGGACTGGTGCGGTTTTCACGTGACTGGTCACATTTTTTTTCCCTTTTCTCCTGCTCTTTCCTTCTCGACGTTTTTATTTGTGTTGTCTTTCATTTTGCTCCCATTCTTTAGCTGCTTTCTTACACCAAAACGTTAACTGATTCTTCCCTTGAATGTGCAGCGGAACTACCGTTATTTCTTTTGCTTTGTTGCTTCCTCAACTCTTCTTTGCATCTACGTGTTTGCCATATCTGCTTTTTATATCAAGGTTCTTATGGATGACCATCAGAGCACAGTCTGGAAGGCAATGAAAGAATCCCCTGCATCTGTGATTCTAATGGCCTATTGTTTTATTTCTCTGTGGTTTGTTGGTGGACTCACTGGCTTTCACTTGTATCTGATAAGCTCGAATCAGGTCAGTTACTTTTCTTGTCTTCTAGGTCTTATATTTCTTTTATTATATATATTAAGGTTTTAGCTTGTTTAAGACTAGCCTTGCCATTGGGTTGTTTGTCAGAGATTTCTATCAAATTATTTAGAATCTGTTTCTAGTTTTGGTTAAATGTGTAGTTAGTGTTGATGTGAAACAACTCATCTCTTATATGCGTGTGATAGTCTGTCACCATGTGCAATAGATATTTGTTGGTTTGACATTGGCAACTTCTAAACAAGATATTATGGAGACACTTTGATACTGATATTATATGTACACATTCTTTTCTGTCTGACTGCCTTTTAGATTTGTGCTATGATGAAACAACTACTTCCTTTTTTTTTCCTGATTTGGAGGTTGGGTGGGGGGTGGGTTTCAGGATGGTAACCAAGGAAAAGAACATTTCCCCCATTCGTCTAGCTTCTCCTTTTCGCATTTTCATTTTTTCCTCTTCCTATTTTTCTTTTAGTCTTTTCTTTTTGGTCTGGGGCATGGATTAAGCTAGGGGAAAAAATTTGTGTGATTGAGAACCCATGCAGTTAGTCCATTCTCAAATTCTCTGTTTTTTGTTTAAACAAATTCCTTGTATTTGCTCTCAGTTCTTTTTATATAATTTCAAATCCTCTGTTTGTGCCTCCCTTCTAAATCAAGTGTTCCTTTTATGGTCTGTTCGCAACAATATTGTAGACAAAGCCTTTTATAGAAAGAAAG
This sequence comes from Fraxinus floribunda, assembly GCA_903798395.1. NCBI lineage: Eukaryota > Viridiplantae > Streptophyta > Magnoliopsida > Lamiales > Oleaceae > Fraxinus > Fraxinus floribunda. The sequence goes on along the minus strand of CAIGRS010218598.1, from coordinate 18,245 downwards.
TGTGGTCAGAGGATGATTAGAATCAACTTTAAAATTTACTGATGTAAGATAGCCTTGTTTATTTTGATTCAAGGTGCTGTACTGCAATATATGATCACACACACACATATATTAGTGAGAAATTGCAGGATTTACGTTAGTTTTATACATGCTGAAATTTTGTTAATGGTTCAAGTTCCAAACATTGGAAACTAATGTGCATTAGGATAGAGAATGGCTTTAATTGATAACTATAATTAACCATATTAAACCAAGAAAACCTAGAAAAATTTATGCCCAATTCTGTAAAGGTCGTATAACAGCATGCAACACATGAGCCACTTGACAGTGAAATCATGCAAGGCTCAAATTACATCAGAAAATAATTTTTATAAGCCAACACACTAGATTACTGCTCATGAAGAGATTTCTAAAATTGAGGAATCGTTGCCAACTTTGTGTTTGGGAAACCTGCCAGCAAATCTATGTCCTTAATACTGTTAATGAATCCTAGTTAGTAAATTAGTAAACTAGGCTCGAAATAAGGGATATAATCTGTACACATTAACTTTCTGATAAGCTCCTTCTGCAAATTTTATATAGTCACGTACGAGTCTCGTGTTTTGACTTGTAGTGTTGCATGGCAAAATTAGATATTAATTGGGAATTCGGAAATTGTTTGAAATAAGCAGAGTACCTCATAATGGAATTTTTTTACTGATTACTGTTTTGAAGCCTACACAAAGTGGATTCTTTCAAGTTTTTACACAAAGATGAAAAGATTGTTAACCGTATTTTTGTTCATGGTGACAGACTAGCACACATATTACATATATAATGTTGCAGAGTCAAGTACCATTTTACTCTTTCGAGTCACCATGTGGTATGTTAGTGATTAAAGGTAGTGAATGGGATCTACCACTCTTCTAAGATAGTCCTTGTCCTTGCACACAGGAGTGGAGCCATGTACAGTCCAGTGTGGGCACAGGCCCACACTGAACTTTGGGCTCGAATTTTTTTTTTATTAGTTATAAGTTAATTCCAGCCCGAGAAGGAAGGCCCAGCCCAATTTCAAAAATGTGAAAACCGTCGCAGACTCCCAGTTCCCACCCGTCTGCAATTTCTCCATTTCATTCCCAAATCCCACCCTTCTTCTCCATTTGTGCAGCCTCCGCACCGCCTCCGCTCCGGGGCCCCTCCGCCCCACTCAAGGAAACTTTTCCAAGTAGGTACTTGCTTTTATTTCATGATGGTTATATCCATAAGGTCTTTCCATTGATGAGATTTAGCAATTAAAATTTCAACCCTTTGATATAATAGGCTCTTGCTGAAATCTTCTTTCTGATGTGTGTTTCAGTAGAGAATGATAAATATGTCTTGTATTATAAATCAAGAACTTCAAAAGTTTTACTGGTATGCCAATGGTGAATTCTGATGCCTAGTGATGATAATAGAGGTCATCTGTCTACTGCAGGTTTGTGAGTAAGATGTATGAGATTTCCATTGTTATTTATAAAGCGTTAGACAAAATTTTGCTAACATAAATTCCAAAGGATTTGAAAATGAGGGGATCGTCATGTAATTCTCCAGCCTCAGTTTGAGCAGTTGAGCTGATGTACAAAATCTTGGTTTTACAATATTTAAGTTCCCCCCATAAGGCACTGCTTTTGAAAATGGCAACAAGGTATGGGAACAAAAAGGGCTAAATATGAGAAGGGAAGCCAGTGTTTGGATTACCTGCTTCGTTCAAAATTTTTATGGCAAAGATGGTAGGGGGCTAATTCGGTTTCGTTATGACCACGAAGAAACGGATTCCACTTATGGTTAAAAAAAATTGGAGTTGAGAGAATAGGAATTTGCAGCTTAGTGAATAGAAATGCATAATAGAATTGAAATAATTTAAGGCAGATTCAGGAAAAAGGAATACATATGTTATTCCTCTCATTTCCATTAATTAACAGTTTCTTATGATTTGATAATTCTGATCACTATGTGTATGCTCAAGATTGCAACATTAATAGCGGTCTATGCAAATTGGAGATTTGCAAGGATCCAAGGAATTGGTTGGGGATGGGCCTGTGTAATCTGGATTTACAACATTGTCTTCTACTTCCCGTTGGACATTTTCAAGTTCATCATTCGATATGTGTTGACCAGCAAGGCGTGGAATACTTTAACTGATAACACGGTATTTTATGATTGTTAGGGATTCATGTAGTCAACCCTAAAAATGTTGGACTGAAGTTTAGTTTGTTGTAATTCTAGTCTAATCATTCAACCTTTCTCCTTTTTTGAATTATTGTTGTAATTCTCGTATTATTGTTTTATATTTTTATTATCATTACATCCATGTGTTTTTGAGCTGCAAGTTGTAGTTATTCGACTCGGGGGGAACTGTCTTTAAGAACCGAGACGGGGACGAACGTGTGGAAAAAAAGAGAGAATTGCCCTGTGTTTGTCTACGGAAACAGATAAGAAAAGGGCAAATGTACAGTACATTACTCGCCAGATAAATTTTGGAAATACGTTACTAAACATTGCACTGAGTTTCTGAACAATGAGTGTGCCTTTGTGTATTCTAATTGAACTGCTGAATTTAATAGTACTTGGTTGATAGCAATTTTCAGAAGGGGAAAAACTTAATTCTTTACTGGTTCTGGATTGACAAGTTCATTTCTTTAAAATGATGGGATGTATGTGACCATAATTGGAATTTCTGATGATGTATGTCATTGTGTATTATCCCTCGACAATTTTTGAGTTCTTATAATTTATAGTTTCTGCTCATGTTTTGACAGACAACGTACGAGAATTTTAGATATAGAGCTGATAACCGAGTCAATGTTTATGATCGAGGTTGTCTAAATAACTTTCTCGAAGTGTTCTGTACGAGGGTGAAACCTTCAAAGAACAATTTCCGAGCTTTTGTACAAGAGGAGGCCCAAAGATCCACAACTGTACCCATCACCCGGGAAGCTGAAGCTGAAGATATAGGCGGCCGTCGCATGAAAGTAGAAGATGACATGGACATAGGTGGAGATCTTTTAAAGATCTCCCAACGTCATAATATTGAAGACATCGAAGCAGATATTCGTAGCAGAGGGAGTGATGTGCCACATCATAATTCCTCTGAAGCCGATTCTGCTCTTGGTTCTGATAGACGAGGCCCTGCTGTGCAACCCGACACATGGCACTCGAGTTGGGGGAGAAGTGGGAGCTGGGAGATTGCAAACGAGGTTGTTGGCACAAATTTAAATGTCACAGAAAGTAGAAGTTATGCCACACCGAAAGAAGCACACCAATGAGCACAAAAGGACAGGTTGGGGGAGCATATATCGATTAAGAGGTGACATGTACAGTACTTGGAATGAACCGTCCACTTGGACAATTGTTGGTGCTTTCTGATTTTCGGGAGGAAAGATGCCATCTGTGAGGTAATCTATGCATAGTGGATTTGATTTTGTTTACACTAGAACTTGTTTTTATCATGTCATCTTTCTTGAATGGACTGGTCGACTCTATTTTTTGACAAAAACAGTGAATAGAAATGTCTTTATAATTATGTGGGGAAGACTAGGGAAATTGCCTCATCTTTTTGTATTTTCCCTCTAACCTTGATCTGGTGTCTATTGATGTGTAATGGTGTGCTTTTTCATGGATTGATTTTTCTCATACTGGCTACATTCTTTGTGTAATTAACTTCCCTCTCATGTGTTAAAGATATCCAGTTTTCTGGTGTGGTTTTTATTTATTTGCTCCCAAATTTTAAGTATCCAAGTGTAAATTTGGTGTACATCAAACATGATAGCTGATTTACTTCATTTTCATTGCATGAGGTGGTGTTTGGATTATAACTTTTTCCTTTTCTTTATTCGACCGTATTCTTGTACCTTGTTCTTGATACCTACGTCTCAAAATTGGGACCATGAGCAATGTCGTGTGGAGGTAGAAGATGATGGGTCGAGGCTAGTTTGTTCGATTCTAAATCCCCTTGATTTGTTAACATTCTTTCAGGGCATGATTCTAAATCTAGTGAAAGTTAAAATTAAATTAAAGATAAGCCCCTGTTTGGTGCACATTTTGAGTTCAAGAATGCATTTTTTTTTATTTGATGTGATGGGAAATATGTGGTTGAAAAAGAAGGAAAAAAAATTATTAATATAATGAAAAATATGTTGTTGAAAAATGAGTAGAAGAATGAGTTTGAAAAAAAATAATACGACTCAAATAGGGCTAAAGTATAAACTTCATTCAATTTGATCCTAATAAAAGCGTATTTAAAAGAGTAGAAGCATGTGTCCAAAAAGCACTGTTACTACAGTAAGATGTGCTAAAAAAAGATGACAAGTTTATATCCTTGTACTGATACGATAATGGAGCATTTACGTACGATAGTACATGTCAACAACGTTACGTGGCTAGTGCTGTTGCCTCCCCCATTTCTACATCATTCATGAACAAGCGACTTAGTCTGTGCTTGACAATTATCTTTACAAAAAAAAAAATATTCTCAAATTTATTTTTAACTATATATTTTCACAATAAAATATTCTGTATATAAATTTGATTGGTCGGCTCACCTACGCATTTTTTGAAAATGTTATAATTTTGTTACAATTGTAATGATTTATAGGTTCGGCCTCGAGCTTTCTTAAGTCAATTTTTTATGCTAATCATCGGAATCATGCCTGATAAACGATACATCGATATAGTCGAGGTAACATCAAAAATAGTTCATATTTACATCAACAATCGAGCTGAACATTGGACATGTAGTTTGGGTACGTATTTTACGTGTGTGACGTCGAGTATTATTCTATTCGTTGTCGTAGTAATATCCTATTTTAGTTGGAAAATGAAGTGCCCCACCCACCCACATGCACACCAAAGTCACTAGTTATCCCACGTGGGTTGCGATCTCATCTACAAGATAAAGACAACTTTTGTTTATCAATTTCATGTCTTATCTTAGACAATGTGACATTACAGAGGTAGAAAGTGACAACTAAATCTTGTTTGGGACGTAAACTTCGGTTTTAAGGAACTAAGTAAAATATATTTTTATTTATTTAATTTGGGATATTTTGTTCATGAAATATTTTAATAATACGCAATAAGTTATCGCTATCGATTTGGTTTAGAACTAATCCACCCACTGTTTCTTACTATCAAAACGAATATCAAGGGCAGTTCGAGATTTTCAGCATCTTGCGATTGTATCTCATGGGGGTCGACACTGCTCGATTTAAACAGTTTGTGACAAATTTTTAAATCAAACTACTTAAAAGTAAAAAAAATAACATATAATAAATTGAGTAGGCAAAATATAGGAAAGAAAAAATAAAAAAAAAATCGTGATTGTTACTAAATTTATGCTGTAAAAAACGAATATGATTAACATTTTGAGATTACGTGACTTCTACATTCTAATGAGTGTAAAATTATATAATCAATGTTTTAAAAGTTGGATCAATCCGACAAGTTCAACCGGGAAAATTAGTAAATGGGACCAAAAATCGGTTCGATTAGGCTTATAAGATTTCTAATTAAAAATCTGTCCCAAAATCCATTAAACCGCTGGTTTTTGAAAAAATTGTGACTCATTCCCGGTTTAACTGGTTCAACATAGGTAAATATATTTTTTTTATTTTTTAAAAATCATCGATGGTTCAATCATGGTTCAACCTTTTGACCTTTGACCCTTTATTTTTTTGGGTCGATGACCGGGTTGATTTTTAAAATATTGGTATCCATTGTGATTTCTCCATTTCAATCTCTGTTTTGTTATTTAAAAAAAAAAAAAATTATTTATTATTGCTTATTTGTCATACTGACCAAGACAGGCCATCAAAATGAGAAGGGCAGAGCGAAAAGGGTTTTCCATGCTATGGGAAATACGAACTTAGTTGTGATTATCCCATGTCCTCATCGTGTATAATTTATTCATTCCATGACCTCAACATATTCATCACTCCGTGAACAAGAGACTTATTTATGCTCATTTCGAGTGAATAATAATCAGAATGTGACTAGTTTAATCATTGTTTAGTTGTGTTTATTTCATATTTCTGCTTGGTGTGTAGAATATATTCAGTCCATGACCTTAGTTTATGTGTCACTTATTTTTTATCAAGAGGCTCATTACTTATTAGTGCTTATTTCGAGCATATAATATATTCAGATAGTGTTTGGTGTAGATTAAAATTAAATTTTTTAGTAGATTGTGATATAAGTGTTTTTGAATTGTGTGATTGAAAAGTTGTGGGACCCATAAAAGATGCGGTTAATATTAATTTTTTAACTTTGATTTGAATTAAAATCGAATTTTAATCCGAATCAAACAGGGGCTCAGCTTGTGACCTCTAAAAATTTGACTCGATATCTTTATGATAGATGTTATGACGTGTGTGGCCCTAAAGTTTTCTCTAGAACTGTTCTTTATGCAATTTTGTGACGTGTGTGACATGTGTATGTATGTGACTTGATGCCATAATTATAACTTACTATTCTTTTGATATTTTTACAGCAATGGTCTATGTTCACGTTGGAATGTTGCATGTAGTACAGACATTAGTGTGACCGATTACAATTTTCAGATTTTGATTTAATGCGTTAATTAAGTGCGACGTATAAGATTTGTGACTGACTAAATGTCTCAAAAATGTGTAGTCCATAGCTTATGTTGTATGTACAATTGAAGAATAATAATAATTAAAAAAAAAAAAAAGGGCTCAGCCGTCATGTGAATAGCCACGTAAGCAACAGACCCACGAGAGGGCAGGAAGCGGGATAAAAGGTCAAAAGGAGAGAGACTTGACGACGTTGAGGTTACAAGGAACCAATTCATCCGAGGCCCTTTCATGCAGGAGCAAAGCTTCGTCTAAAACCCAGCAACACCGAAGCTCTTAGACCTGGAGCGATGCTCCTCCAAACTGTCCGAGGTCTGATGTACCAGAAACTCCTGAATCGGACTGACCCAATCCGCGCTGAAGCCGACGATGTTCCCTATAATAGATTCAAAGATCTTGTAAAAGTGATTGATGTGATATTTGTAATAAAGTATGTCAGAGTGTCAGTGTGTCAGCCTGCAAATAGAACGGCAAACATTTTGTCAAACATTAATTGTATGGAGGAGACAGTGATGTGAGGCTTCAATGTAGGAGATGCAGCCACGTGAATTTGATCCAACGATCACCACGTCGATCAAAGTAGTATAAATAGTCTCAATTTGTATGGAAAATGAGCTGACATCCGTGTAATCTGAGAAGAAAATATTCAATAGTGCCTCTATTCTCGTGAAGGAAACAGACTTAAAAGGAAAATTACATGTTCTATTCTCAAACCATTTTGTATACACGAGTAGCCAATACGTTAAGATTTCAACACAAAACTCCTTAATTTCATATCTATCATTCCACATATTCCATGACAAAAGAAATATGTATTGTAAGAAATCTACCCGGTATTCGTTGATAACGCGATTGTCATCATTACTAAAAAAACCGCTAGTGCTTGAACGTCTTCGTCTCTTGTCGGAAAGTGTCTCCCGCGTTTATTTCAGCCAGAATACCATTTTCGCTCGGATAGAAGCGCGCTAGATCCGTACTTGACGTGGCAAGAGTGGGGCCCGACATCTGTTGAGCTCACTTTTTGGAGTCAGCAAATGTCATTTCATTCAAAATTTAAGAGCCTGTTTGGTAGAGATTAGAATCGGATTAAAATTGAAAAATTAGCCGTAATTGTTGACTTTTATTAGATTGGTAGGACCCAATAACGGCTATATTTTCAATTTTAATCGGATTTTAATGGTTACCAAACAGGCTCTAAGACTGTGATCCATTTCATTGCTTGACTCCGGCCTAGATGTTATTGTGACACACAATATTTGTAATATGGTATGTTCATGTGACATAAGTGTTGTCTTATTGAAAACATTCAAAGTGTTAGAATTGTGTCTTTGAGTTTTATTTTCAAATATGCATTTGCGAAAATACCACACCAAACAAGTTTTGGATATTTTGTAACAAATCAAATGCACGCTTACTATCTAAACAAAATCAAACCAAACTATTCTTTTTCGATTTAATTGGATTGGATAAAATTTTAAAAAATTATTTTCATGTTTTTATTAAACGGTTTGACGGTTTAAAATGGTTAACAAAAATTGAAACCCAAATTAAGCCCATGTTTGAGCCACATTATTGTTTCATTTTCATTCTTCTATTTATTTTCAACCACACATTCTTCAATAATATAATATTTTCCTAATTACATCAATAATTTTTCCTTCTTTTTCAACCACATATTTCACATCACATCAAACAAAAAAATACATTCTTGTGAAAATACTGTGGCTCAAATAGGGCTAAATCATTTCAAAGCGGTTTGATTCGATTCAAAATCAAAATATTGACAGACCGACATGGATCCAAATTAACGATATCACAAAAAGTGATTTTGATTCAATTTTATGATTTGAGAATTATGTTCTTCAATCCTAATATCTCATATCTGTCTTATCCAAGGAGATTACCCACTGCAAGCATGGATCTTTTATTATTGCATATCAATCAAAGTACTATCTTCATGTAAAACCCAATAGTAGACAAAAATGAGACTTCCTTTTACAAGATATTTTGGGCCCTTTGAGTGATTAATAAATAAAACAAAAGTCAACTAAGTTCGATATATACTAATTACCTAACAAAATTTATGTCACAATATGTCCAAATGAATACATCAAACTTTTACTCTCATAGGTCACCATCAAACTATACATTAAAATCCTCGTCCCACTTTTAGCTAACCGACCCTGCAAAAATGGACAAAATTTTAACATAATGTTTATTTCAATTCCATGATCCGCTAGAAAGCTCCTTGGTTGGGGGCATGTAAACGAAGGAAACGTGTCTAAAGTACATAGCGAGTATAGATACTTTTTAACGTCTCATTTAAAAACGATATTATAAAATTGAACCACACATGAATTTTAGTAATCAAATTACGAATATGCAACATTTAAACTATACAATATCTTGTCTTAATTATTGTCAAGAATATGTTACCTTCGGGGCATAGCTTAGTGGTGCAAAGGACATGAGTGAGGTAGTCTCAATTGATGTGACAATCGCAGTGTGAGGATTCGATTCCTGCATCTAACAAGATTAGGAATTGGACTCTTTGTAGGCATCAGTATAACAGCTCTTGTACCCGACCTACTGAGGCACATCCCGTGATTTACCTCCTTCACGATGCTCTAGGGACGGGGTGATGAAGGGCCCTCAAGGTTGGGGTTCAACCTTTTATTGTCAAGAATATGTTGAGAGGAGCTCTTAAATGAATTTAAATGCCATTAACATAATTTATTAGAAATCTAAAGAGTGTGTGATGATTTTGTTTCCAACAAGTGAACTACTGAACTTAAAATATCGTTACTCTCTATTCTATTTCAAACGAATCATTCTATTTCATTATTACCTTGTCAAATAAAAAAAATTACTTTATCTTAACCTAAATAAATTTGATTTAGTCCCCGTTTGAGCCCTATTATTGAATAATTCTTTTTTTTTTCATGCTCGTTTTCAACTCATGCGTTCTATTAATAAAATAATTTGCATGTAAATATAAAAAAATTCTTACTTTTTAACCACACGTTCTTAAAAAAAAAAATGGATTAATTACCCCAATGGTCACTGAACTTTATCTAAAGTTTTCATCAGGTCACTGAACTTTAAAAATTACACAGTTAGTCACTAAACTTTCGAAACTGCAACCACATCCATCACCGAACTAACTTTCGTTAAAAAACTTGACGGAACTGATGATGTGGCTAACGGAATATCTTACGTGGTACGTTTGTGAGTGACGTGAAATTTTTTATGATGGATGATATTGTAATTTCGAAAGTTCAATGACTAATCGCATAAGATGTATAAAGTTCAGTGACCTGATGGAAATCGTAGGTAAAGTTCAGTGATTGTTAGGGTAATTACCTACTAATCACAGATATATAAAGTTCAGAGACTTGGTGGAAACCGTGGGTAAAGCTTAGTGACCTGATGGAAACCATAGGTAAAGTTAAGTGAGGTTAGGGCAATTAACTCAAGTTTGAAGCTAAGTTGCTCCGGACATTTATTGGGAACCTCTTTATCATAATACATCAAAATAGTCTGACTAATAAGTCTGTTTATTGTCCCAGAGACATCGCAATACCAACGCTGTATTGGGATCTCTTGTTCACAGGCTTTGTGGTGTCAGACTAGTAAGTCTACTTACATCATAATTCTTTTGTCCAAAACTTAATAACATGTAGATCTAACTGACATTTCTCCTTCAAAAACCCTTCGTTGATAGTGCAGAGAGATGTTGTATCTGTGATTCTGACTAGTGATGGTCTCGAGCAATATATTTTAACAATCATCACATCTACTTGTGAAGATGAAGTTGCAATCTTACTACAAAAAACTAACCGTATACGAGGCGAGGAATTTTATTTAAAAAATTTATTTCCTGGTTTACTTTTGATGATTCTTAAACTGAAGAATGACCAACATATAATGACTAAGTTTCAACTGCACATATATGATTAATTTGTTTGCCTGATGTCCAGATGTTGAATTCGGTTTAAATTATAAATGCCTGGGACATGGGGAGTCCATGTCCAAAACATGGGAGTATAAAATATATTGTTCAAGACTATCACCAGCCAAATTCACACATACAATATCCTCTATAAGATGCTTAACACTATCAATGAAGGGTTTCTGAAAAAGAAATATCAATTAGATCTCCATGTTATTCAATTTTAAACAAAAGAACTTTGTAGTAAGACTGCAGTTCCGTGTTCACAAGTAGATGTGATGATTATTAAAATATATTGCTCAAAACTATCACTAGCCAAAATCGCAGATACAACATCCTCTGTAAGATGCTCAGCACTATCAACGAAGGGTTTCTGAAGAAGAAATGTCAATTAGATCTCCATATTATTCAATTTTGGACAAAAGAATAATGATGTGAGCAGATTAACAAGTCTGACACCACAAAGCCTGCGAACAAGAGATGTCAAAATAGCGTTGGCATTGCAATGCCTTTGGGACAATAAACAGACTTACTAGTTAGACTATTTTGATACATTACGATAAAGAGATTCCCAATTAATGTTCGGAGCAACTTAGCTTCAAATTTAGGTTAATTACCCCAACTATCACTAAACTTTACCTACGATTTCCACCAGGTCACTAAACTTTATACAGTTAGTAGGTTAATTACTCTAACCGTCACTAAACTTTATACAGTTAGTAGGTTAATTATCCTAACATTCACTAAACTTTATCTACGGTTTCCATCATGTCACTAAACTTTATACATATTATGTGGTTAGTCATTGAACTTTCGAAATTACAATCCCATCCATCACCAAATATTCCCCATTACTTACAAACGTGCCACATAAGATATTCTGACATCATCAATTCAGTCAAGTTTTTTAGCTGAAGTTAGTTTAGTGATGAATGTGGTTGCAATTTCGAAAGTTCATTGTCTAACCGCGTAGTTTTTAAAGTTCAGTGACCTAGTGAAAATTTTAGATAAAGTTCAGTGACCATTGGGATAATTAACCCCCAAAAACTCACTATTACAAAATTCAATTTAACATAAAAATGGGACTCAATATACAAAATCAACTATTTCTATTTGTAAGTTAATGAATTTTGTTGATGTTTCTGTTTTAAGCCCTATTTTTAATTATGTAAAATGAGTTTTATGATAGTGATTTTTTAAGAATGTGGTTAAAAAAAAATTTTAAAAAAATATGTAAATGAAAATGAATTTTTAAATAATGGACGATAACGGAGTGACATGGTTAATGAATAAAATTACAACTTCAATTATTTATTAAAAAGGTAAAATTTCACCACCACGCGTGCAATTGTCGGATTGAAATCATTGGCCAAAATAAGTTGAAATTTTTGAATTAAAATGCAACTTGAAAACAAAATAAAAAGTGACAGCTGACAAGTTGATCATTTCTACCTATTAACATACAAATACCATCTAGAAACCTATAGCCGATTCTTACCTACTTTACCTTTTGAGTCAGTTTAGTATCGATTAAAATTCAATTAAAATTGAAAATATAGTCGTTATTGGATCTCACTCGTCTAATAAAAATTAACAATAACGACTAATTTTTCGATTTCAATCTCTACCAAACGGGCTATTAATCTTCACACATTTAAAAAATATATATATAAATATCGTTAAGCCCCTGTTTGACACTCATTTTAATCTCATTTTCATTCTCATTTTTTTCTCTTTCTTCATTTCAACCACACATTTTCCAAATAAAATAATATTACACACAAATCTAAAATATTTCATCACTTTTCCACTACACATTCTCCCATCAATCACTATTCCAAAAATTCTATTATCATTTTAATGAGATTCAAACACACAATTTGGTGTAACTTAAAATTTGATAAAAGAAAATTAAATTAAAATCAAACATTAATTCTCACGACAAGACTCACAATATTATCAATGTTTCAAAAAGTTGCTCATTCCTCCCTCAAATTTGAATAAAATAACCTAGCAATTACCAATATTATTTCCATTAATGTTATACATATAGCAAAGTTTCAAATTTAGGTGACCTACTAGTAATCTTTTAAATTTCAACAAAAAATAGTAACCTATTGCAAATTTTAGTTAATAATGAGTAACTTTTTAAAAATCGAAGGGCAAATAATACCTTTACCAAAATTAGTGACGATTAAATTATCTCCTCCGCAAAACACAGGAAAAAAAAAGTCAAAAAAAAAAATTAGCTAGAAGATGAAGGATAGTGGGTTGAGCTGGTCCATGGTGGTGCAGGATAAGTTGGTGTGTTTTCTTGAGTTTGATTTCCTTGTGTCTGTGAATTAATTGCTTCTTGTTGATTGGGGGACTGCAGAGGATATGAAGCAGCAGCAGCCACTGATGAGGCATAAAACATTTGTTCTAACAAGCTTGTGGGCTGCTGTTGTTGAAAATCAGCAGTGTTTTGAAGTAACTGTGAGTATTCCCAGTAGTCCCTTGCAGTTTCAGATATTTGAAAAGGTTGGTTTTGGAATAATGCTGCTTGTAGTGGTGGCGGCGCCGCCGCCGCTAGGGTGGTGGTTTGTGGGAGTGGTGGGAGTGGCGGTGGCCGTGGCGGCGGCAAGTTTCTGACAGTGTCAGGGAAATTTAGTTTGGCTTTGTTACCTCTGAATCTGATTGCAGCTTCATCATATGCTCTAGCGGCTGCTTCAGCAGTTTCAAATGTGCCTAGCCACACTCTTGCAGCTTTCTGTGGATCCCTTATTTCTGCTGCCCATTTGCCCCACGGCCTCTGCCTTACCCCTCTATATTTTCTTCTTCTTTGTACCTGTTCTTCTGTTGAGGTTTCTGGTGGCGGCGGCGGTATCTGGTGTTCCACGGTGGTGGTGGGGATTGGTGTAACGCTTGTGCCGCCTGCTTCTGCCTCCTCTGGGACCAAATAAAAAAATAAGAAAATGAACAAGTAACTAAAATGCTTAACTTGAATTATTACTACTAGAAAACGTGCTACTAGCGACGCCTGAGTTCCAACTGATCGAATTTGTCTCGTTTTTGGCGAGTAATTGCGCGATTGTAGACAAAAGTATGTCGTTTCAGTATTATTTCACATGGAATATGGTTTTCATTTTTACTGCCTTCATCGTCAAAGCGTCTTGAAATATCTCCGATACTAATAGTAGGAGTGCGGATTGAGGAACTCGAGCCTGAAGTCTCGACTCGGGTCCGTGATATCAATTTTTGAACATCATCACCCATGAAGTTGAAAAGCGTAAGGATAAATCAGTGTTCGGTTATCGAAACTAACCAGTTTTGACAGAGAATGATGATTCTCCAAACCCGCCATAGAACCTCTGGACTTGCTCTGGAAACTGAGTAACACTATAATCTTGATCTCGTGGTCTCTTCTGTCCAGCCAAAGATCCCGAACTCGACGAAGAATATGGCGATGAAGGCGAATACTGAATATTTCCAGAGCCACCGGCACCACTTGGATCAGGCCTAAAGCTCCACTCTCTGTAAGTCTGTCCCGGGACGGCCTGCGTTAGCGTTGGCACCATTGCCGGCAACTCTCCCGTCTGATTGTATAATGAAAACATGGGTTCCCCCGCCCCAGATAGTAGAAAGTTTCCTTCTTCTTGTTGTAGCTGTGATTGCATGCTTTCCCATGTTTGTATTTGTTGATAAGGCTGAGTAGTGGTGGCAAAGCTGGTGGAGTTGGTGGTTTCTCTACTGCCTGATGCCGCCGGAACTCTGATAAACTCGCCGCTGTCCCCTGGATTAGCCACCTTTAATATTAAGAAACTGTACCCGACGAATCAAATTAACAAGACCCCAAATTCCATATACATATAGCTTCAAGATCAACCTGTACATCCACCTTTGTATAGCATATCAAACTTGTAGCTTGTTCAATGTAACAGTGCTCTCTCTCTCTCTCTCTCTCTCTATATATATATATATATACACACGCACCAGGATCACCTTCGAGCAGTAAAAATCGACAAGCTAAACAAAAACCTGTTAAAGAAACTGCTTTTTGTGGAAGGTAAGATGCAAAAGAAAGAATCAAGAAGAGACTAGAAAGCAAATTCACACCGTTTGACTGAGGATGATGATGATGCCAGAATCGTATCTATCTATCTATCTATCTATCTTTTGCTTTTAATGTCGGTTTTGTACTTCGAGACGGAAGAGAGTTTATCTTTGAAGAATTGGGCTCTTTGTATTCAATATTCATGAATAATTATATGTATAAATTGAAAAATGAAAACCACGAGTTTTATTATTTTCATTTTACGTTTTTAACCGGGCGTGTTTAGGCTTTCATCTAAAAATAAAGTAAACTAAGTACGAAAATCTCTCATTCATTCTAATGACCACACTAAGTCTCCGGTGAGAATTAAAAACAGATTTTTAGTAAATTTTGATAAAAATTGATGAGACGTGTGATCGAAAATTTGTGAATTTCATAAAATGTGTTGTTAAAATTAATTACAGACTTTAACTTATATTAAAATCTAAATTTTAATTTTTAACAAACGGGGGCAAAGCCCTGTTTGACAATTATTATTCTAAAATTCTTTAATTTTATACTTATATTTTATCACACATTACACAATAAAATATTTTACACGTAAATTAAAAAAAATTACCTTTTTAATCAAATTTAAATTTTAAAAAAAATCACTATTCAAATTTTATTTTTATTTTTTGTTTTTTTTAAAATAATGATCATAGGACTAGAGCCCACATTTGTAGCAAAATCCACGAAACCAAATCTTCACTGCATAGTAATCATGCTTCATGTACAGGTGGGGGTTATAACACAAATGGGGTTAGGTAAATTTTTTTACTTTTTTTTTTTGAGGTAGGTCCCACGTTTATTGAGGTGGGACCCACCTTATGCGAGATGGTGTAGGGTAAGGGGTACATTTGGCCCAATTCACCGCATGAACACCCAAGGTTGGGACCCACCTCATATGTGAGGGTGTACGGGATACATTTGGCTTAATTCACCGCAAAACACCCAAAGTTTACTTTACCACTAGGCGAAAGAGTCGGTCACCGAATGCCTCGTTCAGATGAAGTCCAAAATTTTAAGAAATTTCATTCTGAGTCAGATTTTTTGCCGATAATAATTAAAAAATTATTCTTATAAAATTAATTTATCGACAAAAATTCTGGTGCAAATAAATAATATTAATAAATATCAAGGGCAAAAAATCCGTAAGTAACAAAACAACATTAAAATGAATATCTTAACATTAACAATGGAATTGTCATTGATAATGAATTAAAACTTATCTTAGTAAATTTAGTTTACCTATATAATTTTCTTTGTTAATTAAAATAATAAAGATTTAAAAAATATGAGAATACTACTTTGAAAAATATTTAGTTAAAATAAAAAAAAATTAAAATTATATAATATTAGAGAGAATTTGTTTATTAAAATTGAAAAATAATATTTCATTTAATTTAATTTAATCCGGAAAATTTCGTCTATAAATGAAAGTAATTAAAATATAAATGAACAAAATTTCATTTCGATAAAGTGTTAGTTGTAATATTATAGGTAAAATACAAAGAAAAAAAAATCCTAAGTAAGTGATAAAATATTAAGAAATAAAGAGAAAGTGATGAATAATTAAGTCCTTGCTTAATAAAGATTTTTTTTTTTTTTAAGGAAAAATGTGAAAATAATTTTTAAATTGTAAAATGCGTTGTTGAAAATGAGCGTGAAAGAGAAGTGATTTTCAAATAATCAAAATTAAACAAGAGAAAATCATCCTTCGTTAATGATTGTCGACAAAATCATGAACGATGTTATCGATAATCTTTGACAAGTGAGCAGCAGTGATCATTGATAATATTGTTGTCGATAATTTTTTTTTTCAAATCACCGACATATAATGATTTATTCAAATACTAACAGTGATTTTGTTGGTGTTCATTTTCTATTATTTTTTGAAAAGACCCCTTTAAAAAATTTGTCTAATATATACACAAAGATTTAATTGTTATTATCTCTCTTAAGTCTTTTCCTTTTTCTCTCTCCTAAGTGTCTATACTTTGTGGAGTATTTATAGAAGTTAAATCTCGAAGTTGTGGAGTTCAAATTGAAGTAGAAGTCCCAAAATCTGAATAAAAATAGGAAATCGCGTGAAATTACTCTACTGGGCGTTGTAGTGCCCGACAGATTTTCACCCCAACAGAGGACCTAGCGTTGGGGATGCTGCCCTGTTTCTCTTCTTGGCGTTCGACTCCACTCCTTGGCGTTGTGGCACCCATTTCTCAGGTTTGATGTTCCAAAACATGCTTTTAGCCATCAAAGAGTCATCATTCAAGTTAAACTCCTAATTATCTTGAAATTTGATTTTCACAACTTAGGACTCTACAAACCTAAATACCTTAGACTTCCTCCAATCAACCAAATACCAAATCATATGAGATTCAATCAACCAAGGCTTCTAAACTGAGATTAAACAAGATTCCTCATATAACAAACTTCTAAATCACATAAATTTTTTGTCACAATACTTAACAAACTCCACCTTGACACAAATTTCATAACAATAAATTAAATCTTCACTCTTCAGGTCATTCTCCAGCTCTTCCACCATGTCCCAATCGGACACCTCATGCCCATGTTGAGCACTCCATGCCCCTTTCGGGTATACTTAGTAAGTATGAACTACATCCAAGCCCTACATACTAGCAGAACTACCTTGCGCGCCATCCTTGCTTGAATTATCCCGTTCACTTCCAACTCTAGCCGAGTCAATAAACTTGCTCGAACCACCACAAGAAACCCAAACTCCACTTGAGTTGTCAAACCTGCTCAAATCACCATGAACAACATGATCAACCAGATCGCAACCAGCTCCACTGAGCTATTAGAAGGTTTCCCAATAGTATTGTCTAAATCACCACGAACAACCTGATCACAACCAACTCTACCTGAGTTATCGCTTTGTAAGCTACAACTGCTTCCTCCGTGATCGCCAAACCTTCCAACACATATAACTGAAACTTTCTCCGCCCACTTAACACAACCTCTGGCACCCTAGCTAACTTTCAGAACTCCACCTCTATCGTTATACTTATACCCTTTTGAATTGAGAGCACTCAAAGATATCAGATTTCTGTTTATACCTAGAACATGTCGAACATATCCAAGTGTTCTAATTGTCCTATTCTGCATCTTGATTTTGACGTTACCAATCTCAGCTATTCTACTAAGCTCATTGCTTCCCGTTCCCGTCATCACGGAATATGAAGAAAACAAATAGCGATTTAAACACGTATTGCCACAATGAAAATCTATTATTGTGTTCCAAAAGCGGAATTTCAAATTTCAAAGTTGTCATCCCCGAATAATCGACCTTATTCCAACATTGCTTTAATAATTAATTTGGACCTCCCAAGAAACCTAAAAAAAACCCATTGGTTCTAATACAACTTGTCATGAACTAACCCTGATATGAAGAACGTTTTGATATCACTTGTTGAGAAATCGGCCAAATAATTAAAGACAAAAATATGGACAATATGAAATTTAATGGATCACACAACAATCAAGAAAATTGTGGAAGAAGAAAATTTATTATACCAAGAAACAATCAATTATTTTACAAGATTTTGATCATCTCAATCTAATTTAAACAATTCTCTCTTATTTCTAA
>CAIGRS010218596.1:0-10125 GCA_903798395.1 Fraxinus floribunda | reverse complement strand
TTGCCAAGTTTTGCTTATTTCCTTCAGTTTCATCAATCTAAATCACAACATCAAAACGCACATTAAAACACTCTAAAACACTATCAAAGGTAACAAAATAACGCATTTAATGACATAAATATGATGCGTATAGAACACTCATCAGGCATCAAGTTGCATATGCACTTGCTATCGAGGGTTGGTATCATCATAGATACCAGGTACATGGACTAGCTGACTTACCGCATCACATTGGGGCACTTGTTCATATTGACAGAAATGGCTTCCCAGCATCAGATTGAGTATTTGTTTATTTCCTTTACTTTTATTTTTGTTTACATTTGTACTTCTTATAAGAGAAGTAGTACTTCCTTGTTTATTGCTTTACTTTACTTTGTTGTAAGGAAAGTAGTACTTCCTTTTTTTTATTGTTTTTCTTTACTTTTATTGTAAGGGAAGTAGTACTTCCTTTTTTATTACTTTTCTTTACTTCTGCTGTAATGATAGTAGTACTTCCGCATTTATTGCTTTACTTGATTTCGATTGTAACCATGGTATTCATCCGCCACAAGTGAGGACATATTAATAAAATCTCGGAGGTGCAACCCTCCTTCCACTAAAAAAAAAAAAAAAAAAACTCAAACATATATTCATATATACCTTTTTAATGTTGTATCTAGAATAAACTTTCTCAAATCCATCACATAGATACAAGCATACTTATAAACTTTCTTTACCTCAAAATTGGCACAGCGCGACTATGGTATGCACAGTGCTCTAGATCCTTTAAAACATTTGATCAACCTAATATGTGACACGATATAAGATATGGTTTCTAATGCAAGATTATAGAAAATAAACCGTGCTCTGATACCAAATTGTAACGCTCCAAATTCTTGTAACTCAACGCATTACAAAAATAAAAAATAATAAAAACTGAGTTCTATAACGTGAACCAAAATAATTTGTAAATAAGAAAAAATTCAAAGTTTGAAATATTTAATAAATAATGGAAGATCTTAACACTTGACCATATAGACTTAGACAATTTACTATATTTACCAAAACCTTTTGTTTTTGAGAAAATTCAACAAACATGTAAAAGTTTTCATTGATTGCACATCAGCGAGAAGAAAAATATATTTGACCTAGAAACCATTGACTCAGATTTATGAAAAATTAACACTATAAAATTCGTACACGTACAATATATCAAAAATTGGGGTCTCGACGATAGCGTTTGAAGCAAGAAAATACTATGCCAGATTGTATTTTAAAAATTGGCTTGGTGTAGTTTACTAAAACAGACATAACTTATTTTCTGGGTAAAATTTTAAGATAATTCTAAAGGATTCTATTAGAAGACTCATGAACCTTTCAAACCCTACCAATTTCACTCTAAGACATGCAATAAAACCCAATTTATGCCATTGGACTTCACACATAGTCTACCCGACATTTCTAAACTATAGTTGACGTGAATTGTATAAAAACTAGAAATGGACGTTTAAACATTTTTTAAAAGCATTATCTAAGTGTTCATAGAAGATTCACATAACTGAAAATTTTACTAGAAAATTAAAAAGCACTCCATATCTCCAAGCACTTGCCACTATGCCATGCCTCGAGTTAACCTATAGCATTTTAGTAGGGAATGAGTACAGTAAGTATATACGTAGTAGGAAACACTTAATAAATGATGAAAAAATATATATTCCGGAAATGCAAACTTTAGTTATTTGTGTCACCGTCAAGTTGTAAAACGAACTCATGATTAGGCAGTCCACTTATTCTCAAATTTTGATAACCTTTTTCGAGTACCAAAAATCATTCTCTTCTTATCTTATTCGAACCACCAAAGGGTGCTTCTATTTTCTCATGAGTATCACAATAACACTTTTAATACAAATCGAGAACAAATAATTTTGCTTCACTTAAAAAAGTGTCAAAAACACCCTTTATCAAATGTTTGGAGTCAAGTACCTTATTTGTTTTCATTGTAAAAAACAATGCAACATGCTCCTAGCCTATCCTTCAGATAAATTCCATATTTAAAGGTGCTTTTAATCTATATATAAATGGTAAGTGAAATTTATGTGTATAATTGGTGGTTTGTGAGAGAAAATGTGGCTATAGGAGTTGAACGAGGTTAATGTTTTCAAATGAAATGAAAAGAAACAGTTTAGCAGTTAACAAAATGAAAGTTTAAATAATAATGTAAGTTGGGAGTAGTTAGGGAACTTACTTAGTGGATAGTATAATTTAAATGGCGATGCCTTAGTGGAGAAAAAAGAATCATATTTGAGGGGTTTGAACATGCTGAAAGTTGGAGCAGTTTGTAGGACAAAAATCATGTTTAAGGGCTGTTTGGCATATAGAGTAAGTGTATCTAATCTTAATTTTAATGACTTAACATTGGCGACAATTAATATAGAATGTATTGTCACAAATAACATAGCTAATCCTACAAAAAAAAAAAAAAAAAAATCGTTCGAAAGAGAATTCGACGCCTTACGAAAATTTTAAGATAAGTGTGCACAACTTTACTTTCGTGACCAAAGCTTTAATTTGGACTCTCAGGAAGTGTCGCATGTAGTAATATAACCCAAATCATTTTCGAATTAAAGTCAATATGCACTACAAAGAAAAAGAAGTTAGGAATTATCGAAAAGAACTTAATAATAATAATAATAATAATAATAATTGTGTGTTTGAGCCACAATATTTTGGAATAATATATTCTGGAATAGTAGATTGATGGAGAATGTGTGGTTGAAAAAGAAGGAAAAGTTATTGATGTGATGGAAAATATTATTTTATTAAAAATTGTGTGGTTGAAAATGAGTATAAGAATGAGAATTTAAATTTTTATTTACATATTCAGGTGTGTTTGAGCCACATTATTTTGGAAGAATATATTCTGAAATAGTAGATTGACGGAGAATGTGCGGTTGAAAAAGAAGGAAAAGTTATTGATGTGATAAAAATATTATTTTATTGAAAAATATGTGCTTGAAATGAGTAGAAGAATGAAAATAAAAATTTTAATG
Organism: Fraxinus floribunda; assembly: GCA_903798395.1. NCBI lineage: Eukaryota > Viridiplantae > Streptophyta > Magnoliopsida > Lamiales > Oleaceae > Fraxinus > Fraxinus floribunda. The sequence goes on along the minus strand of CAIGRS010218596.1, from coordinate 7,096 downwards.
TGTGCCAACAATGGCTAATACCAAAATTAGGAGCAAAGAATCTAATACATAAACTCGCCCATGGTAGTTTGAACATCAATGTTGTAAAAGTTTGAATTGAAAGGATGAAACAATCTTTTAGTTTCGCAAACTTCAGAACTCAAGTTAAGGATAAGAGCTATTAACGGGGTGAAGGTCGCGAAGAACCTGACTGCAAAGCAAAATCGGCGTAGTAGTAATAATAATAATAACCAGAAAGACAAGCAACAAATTAATACTTATTGCACTTATCACAACTTTGAGGCATAATAACCGAAGGAATGGGGTCATTAGGATGAAACCCCCAATTGACTCAAACGAACAAAGAATACTCTTGCCAATTATGCAGTTGGTTAGGAGTAATTGCAAGTTCTGGGCATGACCTAAGAAAACGAGGGAAAATGTAATAATACCCCTTTCGAAGGCTTGAGATATTCCCCGTTTGCACGAGACAATAAATAGAATGAAATACATTTGGCGAGAATTTCCTCTCAAAACCCGCAAATCCCCATAACAAAAAATATCCAACTTGGGAGTCAACAAGGGCATAACACGCGGTTTATCTCCTCGAGTCGCTGGGGGGCCGGTGGCTAAAGGACCAGGATTTAGTCTGGCTAAACTGGGATACCTGGTTATCAAAAATATATATATATAATATCCAACCAATTGGCCCACTTATTTGGAGTCGGTTGGGTAGGGACAATATTAAAAGAAGAAAAAGCATCTCGAAAATAGTGATGAAAAGGGACTCTTAAGTCTGATATACATTGAATGTTTATGAATAGCTATACAACGTAGATAAAAAAAAAAAAAAACTACTAATTTTGTCGATGAAGCTCTGGATTGACACCTATACCAGAATAAGTAACTACCCTGTAAGGAATCAAATCGATGTACAATGCTTCAATAGAAGAGAAAGAAGCGATATAAGAATGATCTCTTAGCCTAGAACTCCCAAAATCAGAATCATAAGGCACACTTTAAAGATCACTCTAGGAAGACATTGTGAATAAAGCTTAAAAGAAAGAAAAAAAGAGAACACGTACCTAGACAAAAGATTTCGAAGACGATAAGGAATATAGCCAAACCTAGTAATTAAAGGCAGCAAAATAAAAAATAAAAAAAACACATATAGAGGTAAAGATATATTTACAAATTTTGAACGAAAGGTATAAATCGTTGAATCATGTCAGTGAAAATCGTGGCATTAAAAATTAACGGGCGAATGATCATGTCCCAAAACAAATGGACAAAATCATGTGTGAACCCCACGTGCATTAAACAAATAATGGGCCACTAGCTTAGAAAAACGCGAATGAGCCCATGTCATCTCGGATAAACAAGGAAAAATATGTTCAGGCAAAACAATCAATAAGTTTACGACTCCATAGCTTGGTACAATTGAAGTCCTAGATTTAATATGAATAATAAAACTGGACTTCAATGACTATTTGTTGTCAATAAGTGATAAGTATACGAAAAATGCTTGCACCAGATATAGATGAAGCCGTCCCCCCATTTAAGCTGACTAAGAACCATTATTAAGGTGCACGTGGGCATTTTTTCATAGTGTGACTTCAAAGCCAATATTCAAAGACACATAAGCTAATGAATAAACGTGTCGCAATCTATCATTTTTCCTAGATGACCAGAATGTCCCAAAACCCTGAGGGAAATCTATAAATACTCCCACCTAAAAGAAGAAAACCATGCACAATTCAAATATCTCCATCCCGAATAGTCATTTCTCTTATTCCGATTTGAGTATCAAAACCACCGAGTTTAGGGGGCAAATATCTTGAATAGGTGAGAGGAATTTGTTGATCTAATTTTTATCATCAACAAACATTAATTAGAGAGTTTCCACTTCAACACACCCATTTAATGTTTTTGGAGGGAGATTCATTAGTACATATATTTTTCACTTTTTGCGTAACTTGGAATTCTTCCAAAAAGGCAATGACCATATTTAACATGTGTGCAGCCAACTGACTAGACCATGAAAACTCATGGTTACTTTATTGGTTTTAACTTCATACCTCTCAGTGAACTTTGCACTTTCTCTCTTATCAAATCTTTTATTTGACTTTACATGATCTATAGAGATAATATCAATGAGAACAATTATTTAAAAATATTGTGTATACAACGTATATATTGTTATTTTTGTACCTTTTCATTTACTGATTGATTATCACAATGGATACATATAGCGGGCACAATATCTTCTAGAAAATTTCATAGCCATTCGACTTCTTCCCCAACTTTATCCAACACAATAAATTCATATTCCATTGTTTTTCTAGATATATAAGTTTGTTTTGAAAATTTTCAAAACATTACTGCACCCCAAAATGTAAAGACATTTACTTGTGAATTTAGAGTCTTCAGTATTAGATATCCAATTCTACAAAAATCTTCAAGTACTTTTGGGTATCTCAAATAGTACAATCCAAAGTTTTCTTGTATGTTTTATATCCTAAGACTCTTAACAATTTTCTTTCAATACTCAGTACTCGGATTACTCAAATAACAAGTTATCCTACTTATAAAGTAAGCATTATCAAATTGTATGCAGTTCATGACATACATTAAATTGTTAATAGTATGAGAATATTCTCGCTTAAAATTACATTCACCGATATTTAAAACAAGATACATACTAATATCAAGTGGTGTTTTCATAGAAATAATATCATATTTCTTTAACCATTAAGTATTTTCTCAATATAATGATTAAGACTATATAAGACCATCGAACGTTCTAAAAATTTTATTTCCTAATATAAATTCAAGATACCTAAATTCTTCATTTCAAACTTACTCGTTAACATCCTCTTTATAGTGAATTATGATATCATTCTTACCATAACTAGTATATCATCTATGTATAGATAAACCATGATATACCCATTTCGATTGCCTTTCATATATACACATTTGTCACACTCAATAATTTTTAGACCATTTGACACCATAACCGTGTCAAGTTTTTCAAGTCAATTTTTTGGAGTCTTTTTTTAACCTGTAAGAGATTTAACAAGTCGGCATACTTTCTTTTCTTTTCCGAAGACAACAATCCTTCAGATTGCACCATATAAATATTTTCTTGAAATTCACCATTCATCATTTTAACATCCATTTGATGAATTTTGAAACTATTTAAGGATCTTATCGCTATAAGCATATGAATGAAAATATTTTTGTAACAAGTGAATATGTATCGAAATGATCAAGACATTCCTTTTGCTCTTGGGCTTTAGCAAAAAGTTTTAGCCCCTGTTTGGTACCGATTGAAATCCAGATTTTAATCTAAGTAAAAGTCAACAATTAATTTTAGTCACATATTTAATGGGTCCCACAACTTTTCTACCACACATTTCATCGACTTTTATCAAAATCTACTAAAAGTCTGATTTTAATCCCTACCAAACGTGGTCTTAATTTATATTTTTCAATTGATGCATCTATCTTCATCCACTCAGTAGCTTATTGTCGGATGGAATTTCTAGTAATTCCCATGTGTGATTTTATAGTATGTATTCAATTTCACCATGAACAACTTCTTTCCAATATGAGTCTTTGGTTGAAGATGCAGCCGCCTTATATTGTTGAGGTTCATTTTTAATAAATACATTAGAAAATAGGGTTCAAATGAGGTTGTCCAGACAGACTTCTTAGTTCTTACTGCATCAAGGTTCATTCTCATTTATAGATTCTTGATATATAACCTTTTGATTATCACGAGAGTTCTTCATTGAATTTGATTCAATTTGCACGTTATAGGGAAAATTGAAAATGTAGCATCCTTCGATTCAATATTTGTATTAACATGCACATAGTGAATTTCAAACTTATGTACAATAAATATGTGCGCACTACTATTGTAGACCAAACCAATGCATATATAATAAATAGTTTTAGGTCCTATATTAAACTTTTTACGTTAAAACACCATTACCTTAGCCAAACATTTATATGCTTTTAAGTAGTTATAATCAGGTTTATGATATTTCCATAATTCATAATGTATCTGACATGGTTTTCGATGTCATAATTTGTAGAAAATATAATTAGCATAGTGCAAACCTTCCCCACAATTGTACGGTAATCCTGAACTTATCAACATAGTGTTCATCATAATCTTCAATGTCTAATTTTGGTATTTGACAATTCCATTAGATTGAGGAGAATAAGGCACGGTAGTTTGATGAATAATTCCATGTTCCAAATAGAATTGTAAGATGAATTATAATATTCATTGCATCTATAACTTCTTATTGCCTTAATCTTTTTGTTAATCTGATTCTCAACTTTTAATTTATAGTGTTTGAACACTTTAATTGTCTTGTTTTTGCTTTTGAGTAGATACACATAGCAATATGGAGTACAAAGTAATAAAATACTTTTCAGTGCCTCTAGTTTGAATAAACTGTAAATCACATATATTAGTGTGAATTAAATTTAGAGGTTCAGTACTTATTTCGACAAAACAAAAGGATAGTCGAGTCATTTTGGCTTTAACACATATTTCACGTTTATGATTATGATTTATACTATACCTTGATAATAAATTTAATTGGACTAATCTACGTAAAGTATTAAAACTAACATGTCCTAGTCGTTCATGCCAAATGTTAAACAACCCAAACAAGTAAGAAAAAGATGAAATTATATTGATAACTGGAGGCACAATAGTCATTACATTCATTTTAAAGAGCCCCTTTTTTAGGTAGCCCTTTCCAACAAATATTTTATTTTTAGTGAGGACAAATTTGTTCGATACGAAAGCTAACTAAAACCCATTTTGCTTAACATGGAAAGGATACTAAATTCTCAAGAATCTTGAGTATATGAAGAACATCATTCAATGTGAGCTCCATTCCGATTGTCATTTTCAGCTCCATATCCTTCAAACATGGAAGATGAAGAGTTTTCCATATAGAGATGTTCACATATTCCATAGAATTGTATGTAAAAAACATCCAGCTGTTTACACGTGTTGAGTAGCTTCACTGTCCACCTACTATTTCTTATACCTACTAAATTGTCTACAAAAAGACTCATGTCTTGTGCCTTATCAGAAATGTTCTGATGCTTTGTTATAATGACCTGGCCATTTTCTCCTTTGACATTTTTGGCTTTCGAAAATTCTTGAATCGATATCGTGCCTACCGCAATTATAACAGTTGTATTTGAACTTTTTAGGAATTTCTGAAGAACAATTTTACCCATCGTCATTGTGCTTCCTCTTTTTGTTAGCCTTGGAACCACACCACAATGTTGGCCTTTTATTCCATTGAAGGAAATGCACCATTCATCTTTTTAGATTTGCGATTGTCTTCTTCTATTATCAGTCACACAATAATATCTAAGCTTCATTGCCTTTCGCTTATGGTAAAGGTGATTCTTGAAGTTCATCCACAATGGCAGCAATTTTCAACAAGTGCAGCAAGTTAGGATGATTAACTGATAGACATTCCCTCGCCATGGATATCACTAAGAATAACTTGAAGTTCTTGAAACGGTTTTTCTATCAATCATTTTATAATCCAAAAATCGAAAAAAAAAAAATAAAATTGTGCCGACATCTTCGATTTTATACTTGTTTTACAAAGATTCTCACAATTCTTTCGCAGACTTTGCATTACAGTATACATTACATAATATGCTGTCCAATCCATTGAGAACGTGGTTTATGCGTGAGAAATTTGAATGCTTCCATGCATCAACGGCAATGGATTTCTCCACATCAATTTCATCATCTATATAAGGAGCAATTTATTTGAGAAGTTTTGTCAAACTAAATGTAGTAAAAAAAAAAAAATTGTTGTCAAAGCTTAAAATCTATCCTACTAAATTTTTCGAATTTTTTTCCGATCGAATTTTGAAGTGGATTACCTGATTTTGCCATTTATAATACAAAATCAAATGATAAACCAGAATAAGGAGTAGGAATAAACCATAAATCAAAATAGAAATTTGTCTTCAGTTTATTTTTTTTGGAGTATCAATTCTCTTTTTTAAAAATTTGAACATACTTGCTCTTTTAGATAATCGGAACGGAGTTGAACTAATATGATCAACCTGATCAAAATAAGAACTAATCACGAAAAGAATTATAACTTGAGCCCACTGACTCCATAATGTATCTTTAAGATGAGTTTGCTCTTTATCATGCCTAAAAACAGTCAGCAATCATCTTCTAGGATAGAAAGAATTTTACCTCGTATGAAAATAGCATAGCAATTAATAAGTATTCCGACAAACTCAATTTAGTGTTTTTGTACTTGAAAATACAATAGCATAATTTAGAGAGATAAATTTCAAAACCAGGAATTATTGCATTTGAATGGTGTCATTTTTCGGCAGAAATGTAGGCTACTTTTAGTATTTGTGACCATTCGAAATGCCTAAAAGCCTCTTCAAAATGGTAGTAACTATTCAAACAACATGTCAAATGAATAGAGGTGTCTATCCAAATAAAAAAAGGGACATTTTTTAGAGTCAATTACAACCAATTTTTTTTTTTTTTTTCTCTTTTTGCAAAAACATCTAATGGTTCGAATTTTATACCGTTAAAGATAATTTCTTCCGGTAATCAAAGAATTTGATAAATTACAATTTTGTACAGAAAAATTAAATATAATTAAGTAATTTTTTTCCAAAAAAATAAATGCAAGCACCTGGGTCTTGGCACGAGACCAAACCGTTCCGTGTAAATTAGGTGAATTAGGCGGCAGTCAACCGTGTAACGCCCAGCAATATATTGAAGGCCCCCAATATTAAGATGTGGGAATTACACTAGACCAGATATTTAAAAATCACACTTCAAAAATCAGATATGAAGCATATTTAATCAAAAATCAGGTAACCATTTAATATTTTAATAATAATAATAATTATATTTAACACCCATCAAAACACTTACCCCACATAATTTCAAATCCTAAATCATTTTAATCCTCTCTCTCTCTCTCTCTCTCTCTCTCTCTCTCTCTCTCTCTCTCTCAACGAAGTCGGTTCATGTGCAGTAGAAAAGCCGCGTGCGGCTCCGAGATGCAGTCGCCATCGCCGC
>CAIGRS010218581.1:0-14478 GCA_903798395.1 Fraxinus floribunda | reverse complement strand
GATATGCAACAAGCTGGAGGAAAAAGATTTCTACAGCTCAATGAGATGGATGAGTTCAGAACTGATACCTATGAAAATGCTTGCATCTACAAGGAATGGACCAAGTGATGGCATGACAAATTCATTCAAAGAGAAGAATTTCGGGTGGGAGAGAAAGTGCTACTCTATAATTCTCGACTAAGGCTCTTCCCTGAAAAATTAAAATCTCGATGGACTGGACGTTTTACTGTGGTGAAAGTATATCCTTATGGTACAATTGAGCTACAATATCCAGAAAAGGGGAATTTCAAAGTTGACGGTCAAAGGTTGAAGTGGTATTTAGAAGGAGAATTCTCGAAAGAAAAAATCATTCATCCTATTAGATGAGCCAGAATAATCATCACTAGAGTCAAGCTAATGACATTAAAGAAATGCTTCTTGAGATGTAACCCAAGCATTTTTTTCTTTTTATTTTTTCTGTTTTTTACTTTTATAATAGTTTAATTTATTTTAAGTTAATTTGGGATTCATCATCCATACCATGTTTCCCCTTAGGTCTTCGTTATGTTGGTTTATTAGATGTTAGAGTTAAGTAACACTTGTTCTAGTTATTTAATGTTAATGTTTTATTTGATTTTTCAGGTGTGCAATGATGGCATAAATTGGTTCGAACCACCATGATCAAACATGTCACGGGACAAAGTCTAGCTAAAGACTATAAAAAAGCGCTTCTTGGGAGGCAACCCAAGCTTTTCCTCCCTTTTATTTATTTTGTTTTCGAGTTTTAGGATAATTTATTTTAAGTTATTTGTGATTTATCATCTATTCCTCTTCCCCTTAGGTTTTTTTATGTTTATTGGTTTATTAGATGTTAGAGCTAAGTAACACATGTTCTCGTTATTTGATCTTAATGTTTTATTTGATTTTTCAGGAACATGACGTTGCGGAACATTTAAACCAATATTGACCAAAGAGCCAACGAGATGTAATATGAAAGTTGGCCGTTGAATTACTAACCATATCAGGGGAGTATTTTCTTCACTTTTTGCCCCACCCCTTTATATGTGGATTTAGGATTTAAAACATTGAGGACAATGTTTAATTTAAGTTTGGTGGTGGAAAACGTGAGTGTTCATTTTTTTTTTATATGTTTTTGTTTTCATTTTTTATGTGATTTAAAAAAAAATTGAAGAATTTCAAAAATATTTTCTTTTTTTGTACTTGTGTGAGTTAGTTAAGCTGGCTAACAATGAGGAATGTATTGAATCATAAATTGATCTATGAATGATGAATAGGTTGCATGCTTAGATTAATTTTTGTTTTTTCAAGTGAAATTTGATATATATTGAACACATGAATTAAGTTAAGTGTTGCGTATAAATGAGTTGAATTAATAATTGGGTAAGTTGAAATAGTGGATCATAGACGCTAAACCTAAAACCAAAAAATTTTACATCATTGAACCAAAGTAAGAATAATTTTAGGGATTTCACTGTTATGGGAAGATATTGAGATAAATGAGGATTCCATGTATGAAAAAAATCTTGTGTAAATTGCCTAAAGCCAATAGGATGAAATTGGGTGAAAATCTCAAGTTAGTGATCATTTTTCTTAAATTTGTGTTTAATTGGGAACATTGCACTAATCAAGGTATAAAAAATTATTATTTTTTTGAAAATTTTTCTTCGTAACCTTTATAACTCGAGCAATTAAGCCTGTAAAGGTCTTTAAAACTTAGTGTCATATAGTCATTTGACTTGGGAGTCATCAGTCGAAAGCTAGTTACATGAGTCATTTAGGCAAAACTCAAAGTACGAGAACTAAATTGGCATGGACTTCACAAATAAAATTGTTTTAAGGATCAACTTGTATTACATAAAAGAATTGAGGACTTAGAAATAAGAATTAATTTAATTTTGTATTGATATTTATTGGGCTTCAGCTTGGGCTTTTATTGGCTGAAATATATATGATACAAGGGTAGAAATTATAGAGAGGCACGCACAAAGAATCCAGTAGTTTGGGGAGAGAAAAGTGGTTTTCGGCAGCCAATTGAGAGAAATAATAAAAAAAACAGATGAGCCGACAACCACAGAGGAGGAAACATGTGCTGAATTTTGCTATAAACACGCGTGCACGTGCAAACGGAGGCTGCTAATTGGAAAGAAAACATGGACTTAAATTGTTTATATATACACGCAAAAGTAAAGGGGGCAGCTTCAATTGGAATTAATCACATTTCATCAATTTTTGGTAATATCGTTCTACTTTTGTATGTTTAATTTCAACGTTATGAGTGACTAAATATTTTTATGTTAGGATGGATGATGTAACTTTTTTCAAAATTTTCATGTCATTTTGATACTTGTTAATTAATTATTGTATGTTTAATGTTTTAATTGTTTGCGCAACAATTAATTGATTTATGGGTAATACTAAGATCGAGATGTGGGGTACAATTCTAGCTCGTGCAATAATTGATATAGACATTATAAGACATCGAGAGATAATTATAAGCTGTGCGATTTTTGTTAAATTCCTATAGATAAATGTATTCATATGTGTGTGAATTTATATAGAGATATAATAGGTTTGAGCATATGAATAGAATTAGTGTTGTTTGAGAGAGATCACTAAGTACAATAGATTAATTTGATTGTTAGCACGTAAGAAAAGATGATTTAATAATGGAATTAAATGTTTGATAAATAACTTAAGTGAAATCGAAAATCCTAACTATCCAATCACGTAATTTATCTACAGTTTTAATTTGAATTGATTATTTTATTTAACAGTTTGTTATTTTATTTAATAAAATTTGATTTGATCATTAGTTACTATTTTATTTTAAATTGAAGTTAAGTTAGTTTAAGACTTTATAATAGATAGTAATCTATGTGGGACGATATTCGGACTTGATAAATCAACTTTATTACTTGTCATGATCCGTACACTTGCGCGAACAAAATTAAAAGTTGCATTCTTGAACTTTGACATTTCTGAAATTCTAATATTGAAGTAGATGAGTGATTACGATTTGTGGAAATTACATCATACCATAATTTTAAACTTTTAAATTCAAAATTTAGATTAAAAAGTTTTTATTTCAAAAATCAAAAGATAATTAAAACTTTAAAATATTAATCATTATATTACAAAATTAAATATACAAATTCATTATACCTAATACTACATACCAAAACCCTAATTATTTCCTCATCTCCATTTTCTCTCTACTCTACCTCCCATTCTTTCTACCATTGTCGCCCATTTTCTCTCCTCTCTCCTCTCTCTCTCTATCCCACACTCTCTCTACACTCTACCTGAGAAATCAAAATCAAAAAATGGAGGCAGAGTTCGGGTCATTTCGTGCAGTTTGTCTCCATAGCTGCCCGATACTTTCGGGTGCTACTGCAAACTCGAGGCGATACTTGGTTGCTGGGAAGTCGCAATGGTGTCGCTGTTGAATTGTGGTGGTGTTTGGGTGGCTTTAGTTTGCCTGCTATGGTCGGCAGAGGCGATGGTGGTGGCTGTGAGCGTGGTGATGAGTTGTTGAGGGTTTTGTTTGTGGTGCAGTGGAGATCGTGGCAATGGTGGCGGCGTAGATGATGGTGATGGTGGTGGTGATGGTGGCGGCGGTGGCGGCAGTGGTTCTCTCATCTCTTCTCCATTCTCTCTTCACTATCTTCTCTATACCCTCAAATTAAAACCATCGTCGCCACCGTCGTCGTTGCAACAACCCACTGATGTAACGGTGGTGGAGGAAATGACGACGGCTGTAACATGATGGCGATTGTGGGATGCTAGGTGGTTTTGGATCTGTTTTGTTGGTGTTGGCAGTGCGGTGAGGTGAGGTGGTTTTGATGATGATGATGGATCTGGCGGCAATGATATGCGGTGGTTGGTCTCTGTAATGGTGGTGGAACTGGCGGGGATGGTGATGTATTGTTACCGTGATGGTTTCTTGTTAATAGGAATGCGAAGATGTGTAGGTTGGATATGGTAGTTGTGGTGGTGGCTGAAAATGGTGGTAGTGATGGCGGCGATGGTGGAAGCGATGACGACAGATGTGAGGTTATGGCAGTTGTGGAGTGTTGGCGGTTTAGGATCTGATTTGTTGGTGGTGACGTGGCAATTGTGTCGGACACAACTTATCACATTTGAGACAATGGTTTTGTTGTCAGGAGGTGGTGTTGGTGGTTCTGGCAACTGTGGTTTGGGCTGTTGTAACTGTGTGGTGGTGGTCACAAGCGCTGATGGTGGTCACAAATGATTTGGTTTAGTGTGAACAATAAATTGGTTGGTGTGTGACCTATAAAATAGATAAATTGTGATCTAAAAATTTATTAATTCTTGATCAATAATTTGATAAATTGTGAACTAAATATAATTTGGAACAATTAATTTGATGTTTTGTGACCATACAATAAGTTGTGACTTATAAAATTTGTAATTTGTGACCAATAAATAATATGTAATTATTAATGTTATACCTATAAAATCATTTCATATTGGGCTTGGATGATGCCTATTAGCGCGCTTGGCCCATTTCCATTTTCTATATATATATATATAACTCAAACCAAAATCCCCTCTCCCATCTCTTGCATTTTTTATATTTTTTGTCCGACCGTTGACTTGACCGTCGGAGTGCAAACGGTCATCGGACCTTTTTCTCGACCGACGGCCTTTGCTACCTAACGGGGTCCTCAATGTGCAGGTAATATTCACGTGGAGAGGATGAGGTTGGGATTCCATTGGCAACGTTGTTTGAGGTCAACAGATTGGCACCGTATTTGGAAAATGATACATTAACCATGTTATACTACAATCAAAAAGTCATGGGAAAATATGGTTTCCCAGGTAGAACTATTTACTGGCAACAATCAAAGATAATTTTCTGAGCAGTCTCCTACCAAAATAGCAAAGCCAGCCACCAAAGAACAAAACTATGGTTACTGAAGCATTTAAAAACTCTTTAAAAAAGGAATTTTTTGCAATTTTTTTCTAGGCTCATTTTTTTTTTTTACTAATATGCTAAATCTAAATGGCCCAACTTCACCGACCCAGTCTAATCCAAAAACACTAGAAACATCAGGTATGGATCGTCTGGTGATAAACCCTGAGTCGCCCCTTCACTTCACGACATTTTTGTCTCTCTTGCCCAATCGCCTTAGTCGTCCCTACTTCTGTTCTCCCCCTACCGGTTTTCGTCCCTCCCCCGTAGTGTGGTTTTGGGTAAAAAAAAATTCTGTGGACTAAGATTTTGGGTAATTGTTTTTTTCAAATGGGCATTCCGGAGGAGTGGTTTCAGGGACAAAACTAAGCTTCAAGAAGATTTGTTAAGTATTTTGTTAGATTTAATCAAATTTTATATGGCAGACATGCTTAATAATTCTTATACTTCGATTTGTAGTTGAAATATTCAGGATTTGGATTCTGCAATTTTTGTGGGTTTTCTAATGAGGGAGAGGAGCATTGAGGTGTCTTTTTTGTTTCAAAGATTTGAGTGAAAATTGGGGTTTTGATTTGGATCTGCATTAAATTGAGTTGCATTGTTGTTAAGAAGAGTTTTAGCATACAAGTCGTATTGTAAAAGTAGATCATTCATCAATTCGCATAAATGGCTTGTATGAAATTAGGATCCAAAAATGATGCATTTCAGAGGCAAGGGCAAGCTTGGTGCGTTTCTTAATTTTTCTACTTTAGTTTTCTACTTGGATATAAACTTTTTGTTAATTTGGGTATTTTTGAAAATTGAAATCTTTGAAATCTTAAGAAGAGATTCTTTCAAACAAAAATTAACTTGGACAACGTAAATGTTGATAGGGGACGTCGAATAATATGGAATTTGATGCCACTAAATTTCCAACCGATTCTGGTCTAAGGATACCCATCTTGGATTACAATTTTAATATCCGAGATCAAGTTTGAAGAGCATATATGTTAATGAATCCTTGTTAACCACATGATCATGACTTTCCAAAACGACAATTTGGAGTAANATAATGATATCAAAGTATGAAAACTCGAAAGGAACAAGTGTAATTTATAAACTATGTCATTTTTAGTATTATCGTAATATTGTTTTATATTTTTATTATCATTACATCCATGACAAAAACTCGACGTTCAACATCAATAAATTGTGTCCACCCTGACAAAAATTTCTGGCTCCGTCCCTGCTTTGGCAAAAGGGTTGAAGAAATTTGGATTAAACATTTCGCCATTGAAAATGGCTATGGCCGGTTAATAGATGCAACAAGCAAATATGAAGAAAAAGATTTCCAACACCACATTACAAAACTAACCCACAAAAGGATGAACAATAAAGAGCTATCGGCAAGCTAGAACAAACATCTATCACATCTTCATCCAAAATGGCAGCCATTATTTTAAAAAAAAAATTATATTCAAGCTGAGGCAAGTGACAAAGAGGGTGATCAAGAATAGGCAAAAGCAAAAAATGGAACTTCTTCCTCAAATCTCCTTCACTTATTCTGCCTTGTCAACCAAAGAAATATGGTGGAAATTTTATAAGCAACAACTGTTGAAAGAGGCAGAAGAAGAGTATGGCTTCGACTGCAAAGGCTCCCTGGGATTTCACCATATCCAACATAGGTTGTTGAGGCAGTCACTGACACTAGCAACACCCCGAGTTAACACAATCACCGAATGAGTGACACTCACCGTTGAGGTCGCTGACAATAGATGGACTTCGATCTTCCTTTTCCTTTGGAATAAATCTGTGGGGCCGCATGGTGAGACGAATAGAGATTGTGATCAGTTAATTGTTTAACTTAGGACGAATAAATCTGCTGTGCCAGGCCGGGCACGGCAGCCCCCTCACAATGAGGTGGGTCCGATGTGGACCCACCTCATTAAAAAAACCCACAAAAAAAAACCCACCCCCCATGTATGTGAGTAGCATGTACAGGGCCTGGTAAAATGGCCCTATACAGCAAGCTCGGTTCTTTCCTTTGTCCTACTGTGCAAGCATTAATTTTGATGGGTACGGGATTGATGGTGGCGTGCCTGAGCAGCTTTTGTAGACTTTTGCTGGGACAGGTAATAGGCTTTGTACCACTAATTGTCTTTTTTACAATTGTATTTAAGTGACCTTTTTGGAGATCATTTCGCTTGGGTCAACTATTAGGCTTTCTTCACGGACAATAGACCTAAAATGTTAACAAATCAGGATATAAGCTGCCCTTTTATTATGAAGAGATAGCTTGCAATAATTTATTATTTGTTGGGCCTAATAAGTCTGTAGTTTGTCTAAGTTTATAAATGGTATTGTGCCTTCTACTTTTATTTGATCGAACTCATTTGATTGGGCTATTGGATATTATTCTCTTTCAAAGATTTATTTTCCATTGAACAATTAGCTTTCACTAGACTTCATTTTTGGGTTGCCACAATTTATTCCCACTTGTGTGCTCGTATTTATTTTCCTTAAGGCCATAGGACATTAATTTCATCCAATGCATTTGGGCCAATTGGATACTTTAGTTTTCTTTGGCCATTTTAAGTCATCTTGGACATTTCAATTATTATTTCTTCCAAATTTATGAACCCAATTTGGTTGTGGCTTCTGGATATTCTGCATGAGGGGGGCTTATATTTTTTACAAGCAAAAATTATTGCATCAAGATTTAAATAGTGTCATCACCATGCCTTGAAAGCTAATGCATTCTTTTAGCCCGTAATTATCAAGTCTATAATTTAAGTGGAAAAGAAACCAAGCCAACTACCATCACTTGTTGGAAAAGGGGTACATATATTCTGGTTTTTTGGTCTCCAAAGGAAATGTACTTGGAAAGTATTATAAAAATGGTCACTAGATGAATTATTTCAATCTGATTGTGCTATCACTACAAAATTTGATTTTTTATCACCAGAACTATATTGTTCAAGAGATGCAGAATGTTCATTATGCCACGATATTTTAGCTCATTTGGCTATCTTTGTGTCACCTCAGATGCTTTTGATAAGCTTTCCGACCTCCAACTTTTGGATAATAGATGCAATCGAGGGCTATATTTATGATAATCAGACTGTTCGAAATGGGCTAGGGATTTATTTTCCTTGAGCCCTCTGGGGACGTCAATTGGCGACATAATTGTGAACAGCTACTCCTTGCACATCGAGGCTAGCTCGGGGTTTTCTTATTTAAAGAAAGATGTGGTACTTTTTGGAATCCTCGTTCCTTGAATAAAGGAAGATGCGGCATCATAGAGTCCTCGTTCCTTGAAAAAAGGAAGAGGCGATTATTCGGCGTCCTCATTCGTTGAATAAAGGAAGAGGCAATATATTTTGGATTCCTCGTTCCTTGAATAAAGGAAAAGGCGATATTTCTACTAGTCTTCGTTCCTTGAATAAAGGAAAAGGCGGTATCATGGAGTCCATGTTCCTTAAATAAATGAAGATGCAATATTTTTCGAAGTCTTCATTCCTTGAATAAAGGAAGAGGCAGCATATTTTATAAGTCCTCGATCTTTGAAAAAGGAATAAGCAAATCGCTAGATGCTTATCCGTGGCTTCGCAAGATACTTATTTCTCACCTCTCACTATCGTTGAGCCTAAATGTAAGACCCCATCATTTCGAGACCACTTATAAGACTCTGATAGTTCGAGATCTATACGCAGGATGTTTATTCTCCGCCTCACCAGATGTTTATGCCTGGCTTCGTGAGATACTTATTCCTCGCCTCTCACTATCGTCAAACATAACTGTGGGATGTTTATTCCTCATCTCGCCGATGCTTATCCCTGGCTTCGCGAGATGCTTATTCATCGCCTCTCAATATCATCGAGTCTAGCTGTAGGACCTCGTCATTCCGAGACTGCTTATAAGACTCTGATAGTTCGAGATCTATATGCGAGATGTTTATTCCCCGCCTCGTCAGATGTTTATCCCTGCTTCGCGAGATGGTTATTCCCCACTTCGTAAGATTTTTATTCCTCACTTCTCACCAATGTCGAGCCCAGGTTGAAGACCTCTTTTATTCGAGGTTAGCATATAAGATATCGAAAGTTCAAGACGAGCAACTTGCTCGATAGTCATTCCTCGCTCTGCGAGATGCCTTACCTTACAAGATGTTGCATTACAGTTGTTATCTTCAAGGAGCTCATCATGCCTCAGCACCTTAGCATCGACTGTATTATATCTGCCTATCTTTCAGAGCTTTGTTTCCCTTTCAGCTATGTTACATATACTAATTTTCAGAGAGTTTATATTATTTACCGCTTCGTAAGGAAATGGGTGGGCCTACCTTAATACCTACGAAGACGAAGCCTTACATGGCTGTATCAAACACCATGGAGAAAGCCCTTGAGATGGATGTGCCCCCCCTCCCCCATGTAAGGATGTCAGCTTATTATAGCTAATTACAGATTCAGAGCATCGTCTCTGCTGCTTACATACAGAGCATCACATATGCTGCTTATATTCAAAGCATCACCTCTGCTACTCACATCTAGAGCATCGCCTCTTCAGCTTAGCACAAGCTGCTAACATTCAGAGCATCGCCTCCGCTACTCGTATTTGGAGTCTCGCCTCTGCATCAGTTTATCACAACTGCTAACATTCCAAGCATCGCCTCTACTACTCACATCTAGAGCATCGCCTCTTCAGCTTAGCACAAGCTGCTAACATTCAGAGCATCGCCTCCGCTACTCATATTTAGAGTCTCGCCTTTGCATCAGATTATCACAACTACTAACATTCAGAGCATGACCTCTACTACTCACATTCAGAGCATCGCCTCTTGTACTTATATATTCGTAGTCTCGCTTCTACATCAACTTCATTACATTGGCTTATATTTCAAGTTCAAACTGCATATAAAAATTAGACCCCAACTTGGGGGACTATTGTGATTACTGTTAGTATATGCATCACATCACTACTAGCATGCCTCATGACACTATTTTCATTACTACTAGTACACGTGTCACTTTATCTACATTATCGTTTTATTATCGACGGCATATCATCTGCTATGAAACATTATAGGCTCTATGCATATAATATCTAAGATAAATTTGATTCATCATTATTCATTTTATTGTTGTGAGTATTTGGAGGGGCAAATGGACCCCAAATTTATCTTATATGTGTGGTGTAGATATTATATTGTATTATAGGTGGGTTTAATCTATATTACAGATGAGATGCGACCGAAATTTTGACAAATATATGCAGTATCTATCTTTCAAGACAATTCGTAAGTCCTTGCTTATTCAGGCTCGCACACATATCTCTTGAGGTAGTTCGTAAATCCTCATTATTGGAGCCGTTTATATTCTCGAGGCAATTCGTAAGTCCTCACCTATTTGAGTTCGATGTATATTTTCGAGGCGGTTCGTAAATTCTCGCTTATTGGAGCTACTCATACCTTTTGAGGCAATCTGTAAGATCTCGCCTATTTGACAACTCATACTTCAAAGTCTTACTCGCATATAAATATACGACTCAAACTTGGGTGGACTATTGTTATACCTATACAATCATCTCATATTGGGCTTGGACGAAGCCCATTAGGGCTTGGCCTATTTCCATTTTCTATATATGTGTGAATCCATTTCATTTTAAGGTACGTTCATTCTAAAACTCGAACCAAAATCCCCTCTCCCGTCTCTTACATTTTTTATATTTTTTGTCCGGTCATTGACTTGACCGTCGGAGTGTAAACGATCGTCAGACCTTTTTCTAGACCGGCGGCCTTTGCCTCCTAACGAGGTGCTCAATGTGCAAGTGATGTCCACGTGGAGGGGATGAGGTCAGAATTCTGTTGGCAACATTTTTTGGGGTCAATAATTAATTTGATAGATTTGTGATCGATGAATAAATTGTGACTTACAAATTTTTGATTTGTGACCGATGAACAAATTGTGACCTATAAAATTTTTGAATTGAGATCGTAAAATAATTTTTGACATGTAAAAATTGTGATTTATGACCAATTAAAAATATGTGACTATGAAATTTGTGACCAAATTATATGAAATCATGACCTTAATATATTTAATTAATAAAATTTATGTTTAATTAATAATTTATAAAAAAATCTTAGTTTCTTAAATTTGAAATTGGTGAAACTTAACCTCTTAGTTATGAACTCTTCTTACAATATTCTGCCATAAAAATTAGGCTTATAATTTGGGCCTTTTGGTAAGGACGGACCATTTTCAACTTGGGCTAGGTTTCAGTTCGTCTGAGACCCAAAATGGGAACGGAACATCAAGAGGGCGAGATGGGGCTTCGTTCAGTTTCACCATTTTGTTTGAACCATGATCGTAATTAGTGGCTAGTCCCACGCATGTGATGAAATGTGTGACCGGTTTATTCGTTACTAAATGAGCATCTAGTTTTTTTTTTTCCAAGCAAGTTCGAAGGAGATCTTAGAGAGCAAATTTAGGGTTTTTAATTCAACAATTTCGTATTTTCTTGTTAACACAGAAATCACACGTTGTTAACCACTTTTGATTAGCAGTTATAAACATATAGTCACATAAATAGACAAAATAGTCAAAACATGAATAAAAATATAAGTTGGGTGATTAAATCGATATATAGAAACTAGGTGGCAAACAGGAAACAAGCCTATTTATGTCTTTTTCTTTGGAAAATGGTATCTTTATTAGAATGGAGCATCGTCTCAAATGGCGGACAAAATGAAAAAGGGGACACAATTAGTCAGGTCGAAAGAGGTCAAGGTAGAATACAAGAAGCAAGTGAGCAAGATTTATGGGCCACTTTGTTCCCATTTCAAGGTACAAAATGAATTGAATCAACACACATTTTTCGTTCAAAAAAATTACGAAATCATTTAAATATAGATCGTGTAATCCTAGCAAAAACTAGAACATGTCAAAGGACGATGGCCTGTACAATTTATGGTGAATAATAGCCATACATAATTGGTCTCGAATTAATGCTACCAAACTGATCCAACCATCCACCAAACAAACAACAAATTAGTGTTGAGTTTGAGAGAACTTGTCATTTCAGCTTTTCAGGGGGGAGGGATTTATTGTAGCTATAAGAAGACTAGGTGAAACAATCTTCAAATTATTGTCACGGTAAACTCATTGAATATAAGTAAGCTCGAGCAAAATATTGTTTTTTCACTAGGTCCAATGTGCTCCACTCTGTTAAGTCACCCTCTCCAAGGGCCCTATGATAAAAGGAAAGCCGGGCACGAGCTAGCTTGCCTAAAATATTTTGACTTAGGCTCACGAGCTGCTTGACCCATTAATTATTTATTTTTTAAAATTAAAATCTAATTTTCGCTATTTTAATAAAAGAAGGAAATGAAATGGGATTTCAAATTTAGGCAACCAAATGGGGTACCTGAAATTGACTAACTATCTGCAAAGAAGTGGCTACACATTATATTCTACTTCTGTAACAAAAATTACGAGTCAATTATTGACTCACGAGTTGATTTGCAAGCCAACTGCAGACGAGCAGATTGGATAGAAAAATCTTGTTCAGGTCACTACATGATTTGTTTCTAAAGTGGTCGAGTGGACGAACTGATGAGCGGGTCTCCTATTTATCATCCCTACTCCCTTCCTCGGGACACAAAACGCTGTTTTTTGTTGCAAGTCTCGTTTTGTTTGATTTTCTTTCTTAGCCTCAACTTTTTTTTTTATTTTTGAACAGCTATAATTCAAGAAAATGAAATTTCAATCAAATATCAACTCTGTGGATCCCACTCATTGCCATTAATTTGCACTTATCCTCCCCACAAGAGTGCCATGGTGCACCCCGCACCCCCACTCCGTTCCTCTAATTCTGTTAAAATATTACTCAGCATATTCTCACTTCCTCCGTCTGTCCTTTTCCTTTTCCCTTCATTTTATCTCTTCATCATCATCGTTTGTACCGAAGTGAAAACCAAAGAAGGAGGAAAAACCTTATTTCTTTTATCTCCCTTTTCCACTCTATTTTCCTTGTGTGTAATAATTATGGATCTCTGGTCTGTCCAACTGAAAAGCAATAGTTTTCTCCTTAGGAATTCGATTTTTGAGAAACCCATTTCATGGAACTCGAGAAATTCAGCTACGGCTCTTGAGATCAGGAAATCTTGTTCAGATTCTTGTAAATATCGATCAGTTATTGTGAATGCTATGGGGAAAAAGAATAATGGGAACTCCAATTCTTCTTCTGGTAAAGTTTCCTTCATATTTTTTGGATTTTTTTGTAAGTTTTGCATAATTATAATTTTCCTTGGTTTGGTTAGAAAGGGAAGGTTGGATTATTTGACTTCTTTGTCTCTCTTTATCTCTCAAGTCTTGCCCACTTGCACGTGTCATTTGCAATCAGTAAATTTTATGTTTATGTGTTATTTGCTCGGGCCAATGTTGAATTCATGATGCTCTTGGAAAAATGGTCTTCTATTGTGAAGGTTTTCAATAGGCTCAATAATTGAGTGCATTGTAATATTTGGGAATTTTTTTTATTATTAAATGTAAAACAGAAGTAATTCGATATAATCATAGTGAGTGAACTTAGAAATGTTAAAACATTTTTGGAGTTTTATGTTTTGCTACACGTATAATCAAATTTACTAGTTCGAAATGCGTTGAATCATATTCAAATTGAATGGGCATTGCTATACTTAAATAGAGTTTAAAGTGATAGGTTTTATCGTAGTAAACATTAGTGAATTCAAGAGGATGTACATTTTAAGCCCTTGTTTGATATCCATTTTTCTCGAAATACATTTTTCTCTCTTCTTTACAATCACGCATTCTTCAATAAAATAATATTACAAGAACCTAAACTTTTTCTCATTTTTTACCACACATTCTTCATCAATCTACTATTCAAAAATGCTTTCTTTCTATAAAAATGAGAAACAAACATGCTCTAAATGTTCTATGGGAAAAAGATGTGCTATTTTTTATTGTGTAGTTGCATACTTTAACATTGCAAAAGTCTTGCACGTTGTGGGAAAATTATACTCAACATAAGTTTGGAACTTCTATGCTTCAATATTTGCACCTTAGTCTTCTCATGAGGGTATAGTTAGACTTTTCTAATTCTTCAGTTTGTTGTACCATCGATCTCTTACCATTAGCTTTATATCCGTGATAGCAAGATGAGGTGGAGATATTGAGCTTGTGGTTATTATCAGCACGTTGAAGTTGACAGAGGAGAAGTATGGTGTAGTCCTTTTACTATTTGGAGATGCAGCTGAAAAAGAGGCGCATGTTTAAAGTAGTATTATATTAGCCCATTATTAAATGAACTTATTATGGGATTGAAAAGTACTATTCAGTAGGCACTTGAAAGAAGGAAAGACGGGCCATTTTGTTTCTGTCTGGTCTAATGCCCAAATGTAGGTCCATCATATGGGTTTCTTTGGATTTTTTCTTCTCCAACTAAAATCAGATCTATAATTGGATGTATAATGACATGTCTTGTGTAACTGATTTGCAATTCCAATTCAAGATTTTTCTTTTTCTTCTCTTCTTATCTAGTTA
>CAIGRS010218575.1:0-12513 GCA_903798395.1 Fraxinus floribunda | reverse complement strand
TGTACTACATTATTTTGTAAGAGTTAAAATTGACTATGTCATAGTCGAATTAATGTAACATTGTTGTAATATTAAAAAAATAAAAAATTATTGTACGGAGTTCTGGAACCGAATATAATCAAATCGAACCGAACCCAAATAGTTCCATAATTAAATTTTGACCCGAAGGTTCCATTTACTAAATACTCGAGAATTTCGGATTTAGTTCGGTTCTCTTTAGAATCGAATCGAACTGAACCGGACTATGCTCAACCTTAGTAAACAATGAAAGCTACGTTCATAGGTTGAGTTTGGACTTTATGCAAAGTTTTTTATTGGACTTAGTTTTTTAAAATATTTTTTTTAAGATTTAGCAATTATTGAGCTGAACTTCAAAATATGAAAATATTACTTGTCAAATAAGGCACGCACATAAGCAATTAAAATAGAGTTGATTGTTTAATTTCCTGCAAATGTTCAAAACTCAAGGCATGACATTTTTTCCGTTGTTGAATTTTTCTTAAAAGAATGTATTGGTCAATTTTCTAAGCAATACCAATCTTTATTTATTTTTGAAATCTACAATTAGCCCCGTTTGGCATCCATTTTTTTTATTCTTATTCTTTTTCTCTTTATTCATTTCAACCACATTCTATCAATAAAATAATATTACACATAAACCTAAAAATTCTCCTTACTTTTTAACCACACATTCTCCCATCAATCACTATTCAAAAACACATTTTTTTTAATAAAATGGGTGTCAAACACCCTCTTAATCCATGCGTAGCTATTCTTAACAAGTTGTCTAAAAATGACAAATTTTCTAATAAATCGATGCTTAAAATATTATGTTTTCTTGGTCTTTTAGCACGGTGCTTTTATATATATATATTTTATCGCCGTTGTTAACTTGTCACTATCACAAATAATGTGCTTGATTACTAGATACTAGAATTAGAGAACACTATATTTTGAAAAGTTTTTTGTTGTATCTAAGAATGATATGAATAATTAATGGTTGAGACGAGTTGTCACATCTCTCAACAATGAGGTAGACACACTAATTTGTCTAGTGTGTCTAATAAACTATAGTCTCATCCTTGATTTCGAGGTCAATCTATATTAAGAAGTGTAATGTATGCTTCACTTATGTTGTCAAGCTTCACACCTTGCAAAGTCATGTTGCATTTACCAAGTTGACTCATTGTGTTGGCCATGCAGGTTTTGCAAACCTTGGCCCTCGACTAATGAGGCTAAGCAAGACTATAGTTTCAATCAACCTTCGGGTTGACCTCCATACCACATAACCGGACATGAGAGTTTTTTCTCATCCAATGTTTTTCCTTGGAGATGGAAGACTCACCCACGGGGTTCTATCAACTTGCAAATTATACTACAATCACAATGTCTTGATTTTGACTGGCAACACGCGTGCCTCTATGTATACCAAGATATGTATATGAATTCAAATTTGCCACCTTAGTAAGCTACTGCCTCACTAACAAGTTAAACAAACGCAAGTCCCTCCTCGGACGAATTCCTTCTTTTGCTCCTCAGCCTACGGGGTATTAGTAGCCATTTTCAAGAGGGTATTAAATGAATGGAATTGAGATATAGGTACCCGAGACTAGGAGTCCAACTCTTAAGTACTTAGTTGGATTGCCTTTATACAATCAGCTCGTAAGCTCAACCTCACGTGGTTCGAATTGCAATGACATGGCTTGGATGATAGTTGATTTAGCTGAATAATTTGAACTCGACATTGGAGTCTCAACCTGAGCTATTATATAAGCGAGTGACTATCTTTTTTGGACTAACTCCTTGAATTTCTCATCTAGTCAACTCAATTGATATTGAGGTGTTGCATCATCAATCAGTATACAATGATACTACATGTACATTATTTTTGACATCGTGATTGACACTCCACCAAGCGACTTAATTAACACCATCGAGTTTTGAATTTGAAAATTCCATCACTGCACTAGCCTGTCTGCATAGGGATATGTTACTTTGGATGTAGACTTGGGCAGTTTTATCCTTGAGTATAACAATAGTCATTTAAAATTAACTATGTGAACATCTTTCTAAGGTAATTTAGTCAAGAATCAATTCTTCAGTTTTCACTACTCCATTATTGCTTTTCACATGGTAATATTTGTGACAAGTGACAAGATATACTTTTGAAATTATTCGTATCCGTGACTCGATAACACTGTTGGAATTTGGTTTAAAATTGAAAATTTTAGTCAAGTATAAAACTTGAAAAAGTGACTTTGAGTCAACTTCGGCCAAATATTCGAATTTGATTCGATAATCAAATTATAAATATAAATAAACTAACTTATTATACTCGTCGAGTAAATCGTCTGAAACATTTGAAATCTCTAAATCAATTCCGGATGAATAAGAAATTGTAGTCCAAAATTGAAAAGAAGAGAGGAAGATTTGCCTAACTCCATCGCTCGCCTAGCGTTCAAGCGATGAGACTGTCGTTGGAGCAACAAGCGAGCGACATAGTTTCTAATGAACAGGTGTCTCTGAAGCTAGAAACAAAGGCTAGCAACAATATTGGATGCTTCCCTTTGTGAAGGTTTCTGAGTTTGGGGCACAACAATTTACTCACAAACCCTCATCTTCTATAAATAGGACCCTTTGAACGTTCATTATGCATCCCATATCATTTGCACTGAGCATTATATAAAAATCTATCCAAAAATAATTCCAAAAATCATCTTCTTGTAAAGGGAAGAATTTCGTTCGAGTTCACTGTTGCTTGTGGTTTGAAGTGCTTCTACCACAAGTTGTATCCACTGTATATTGGGAGAAAAGTGCCGTAATTAGTTAACACCGTTGCGGGGCAATTTTGTTTTAAGGAAAAAATGTTAATCACTTGCCTTGAATTTTATTTTTCTCCTCATTCTTCACTTTCTTTCTTTCTTTTTGCTTCAATTTCATAGAATTCAATTACACTCTTGCGAATTAAACTTAAAATATTACTTTGTCATTTAATCAACAATCATTTCACTATACCATATCGCCAACAATCTAAAGACAAAATTTTGTTTTTGTGGTTGTTTAACAAATTACCTCTCTTTATCTCTGGAATTTGTCTTCATGTGACATTCATTTCTTTCATTTTGCGTTGAACTTCTGTTTGTAATAGAAGTAAATATTGTTGAGACTACTTTAAGTCAAACAACGATTGGTACGAACCATATGGTTCTTCCTCTGAATATATCTATACAAACTCTAATATCCTATCTAGTGAAAGTCGAAAAAGTTTGGAGGTATGAATTTTAAAAAATGACAACAAAAGATGTTCTATCTTACTATTTTGAATTTGGAAAAGTTCTTAAAAGAGATCGCTTCTTCTGTACAAGAAGGAGAAAATAATTGTAAGTCGATTATTGCGTTGGATGCATGGAAGCACACGGATTTTCTATGCAAAAATTATATTCTAAATGGATTTGACAATACACTTTATAGACTCCAAAACCGTGATAAGTCAAGTAAGTGCAAGAACTTCAAATTCTACTTCATGATATACATGTAGAAAAGATGGAATTGAGCAAATTCTTCCAAGTTGCAGTCATCATTGAGAAACTCTCTCCCATGTCAAGTACAAACGCAAGGAGATGAACTTGAAAAAATTGATAGTCCGTTTAAGGATTGAGGAAAATAATAGAAACACCAAAAAAAATCTATTGTTCAACTTGGAACAAATATGTTGAAATTGATTTGAAGGTCATCAACAAGAAGCATAAGATCTCAGATGTTGCATTAAGAAGAGACAATTTCGATAATGCCATGAAGTTTAAAGGAAACTGTTGCAATTGTGGAATAGCCGAATATCGTTCAAACGAATGTCAAAAGCCGAAGAGGGCTGCACAAGCAAATGTAGTTGAAAAAGACCCCCTTTTTAAAAGAGTTCAATAGATGAGTCTATTGCGGTTGTCTCTGAATGCAACATGGTTGGTGATTCAAGGCATTGGTAGGTTCATATTGGTACTACCCGCCATATTTGTGTAGATAAGACCATGTTTTCAAACTTTCATGAACTAAAAGGGGAACAACTGTTTATGTGAAATTCTGCTAGTTCGAAGGTTGAAGAACTTGGAAAGATCACATTGATAATGACTTCTAGAAAATAATTAATCCTCAATAATGTCCTTCATGTGTCGGACATCCTCGAGAACCTAATTTCGGGGTCTCTACTTAGTAAGAATGACTTTAAACTTGTATTTGTGTCGGACAAAATTGTACTTACCAAAAATGATATGTATATTGATAAGGGTTATCTTAGTCAATGAATGTTCAAAATGAAAGTTCTTACAATTGTACCAAAACGCATTAGGTATAAAAACTTTAACTTTATATGCTTGAATTGTCTTGTTTGTAACATTGCCGATTATGACACATTAATTAAAAATCTATGCGCAAACTTATTAATCAAAGTTTAAGTCTGACGCTTAAAATTGACCCTAATCATAAATATGAAATATGTGTTGAAGAAAAATTGGCCAAAACACCTTTTCACTCAAATCAAAGGAACACGACACCTTTAGAATTAATGCATAGCGATATATGTGATTTGAAATTTGTTCAAACTGAAGGTGGTAAGATATACTTTATAACTTTCATTAATGATTGTACAAAGTATCGTTATGTCTTTTAACTACGAAGTAAAGACAAAGCCTTAGATGTATTTAGACATTGTAAGACGGAAATTGAATATTTTTTTGGTAAATGAATAAAAAGTATTCGTAGTGATAGATGTGGTGAATACAGGGCACCATTTGATGAATACTGTTCCAAGCATGGAATCATTCATCAAACAATAGAACCTTACTCACCCAATCGAATGGTGTTGCTAAACGTAAAAATCGAATTCTTAAAGATATGATAAGCGCAATGTTGATAAATTCGGGTCTGCCCTAGAACTTGTGTAGGGAAGCTGTTATATCGGCAAATAACATTCTTAACAAAATAAACATTAAGAAAATACAAGAAACTCTATATGAACTATGGAAAAGTCATCATCCTTCCTACCAACACTTGAAAGTGTGGAGTATTTGACTAAAGTTGAAGTACATAAGCCTAAACAAATTAAAATCGATCCCAAAACTATTGATTGCATACTTATTGGATACACCAATAATAGTAGTACATATCACTTTCTTGTATATAAATCTGAAATTCAAGATGTACATGAAGGAACCATAACTGAATCGAGAAATGCATCATTTTCGAGAATTTTTTCCCATATAAAAATGCAAATCGAAATAAAAGAACTTATGGTACTACAAATGACACTTCAAATGAGAAAGAATAAAGGCATGGTAAAAGGACTAGAATATCTACTTCGTTTGACCCGAATTTTCTAACCTTCATGGTAGAAACTGATCCAAAAACTTTTGATAAAGAAATGTCTACACTGGAAGCATCTCATTGGAAAGAAGCTATCAATAATGAAATATATTTTATAATACAAAGTCATACTTGGGAATTCGTTGATTTACCTCCCAAAAATAAATCGTTATGGTGTAAATGGATCTTCAAAAGAAAACTAAAACCAGATGGATCCATTGATAAATATAAGATTAGACTAGTTGCCAAGGGATATTGACAAAAAGAAGGATTTGATTTCTTTCATACCTACTCACCCGTGACTAGAACCACTTCAATAAGATTGTTAATTGCAAGTGCGGCATTACATAAACTTGAGATTCATCAAATGGATGCAAAGACTACATTCCTAAATGGTGAGTTAGAAGATGAGATATACATGGAACAACTTGAAGGGTTTGTATCTCCTAATCAAAAACAAAAGGTTTAAAACTAATTAAATCTTTGTATGAATTGAAACAAGCTCAAAAACAATAGGATCAAAAGTTTGAGAAAACGATGTTTTCTAATGGATTTAAGATAAACGAGTGTGACAAGTGTGTATATATAAAACATACACCAAAAGCCTATATAATCGTATGTCATATGTAGAAGACATGTTGATAATGGTCAATAGTCACGAAATAATGGTAAACGCCAAGAGAATGTTAACGAAACATTTTGATATGAAAGACTTATGTATGGCTGATGTAATATTAAGAATGAAGTTCTCTAGAACATCGGAAGAAATTATACTTTCTAATTCTCACTACATTGAGAGTATACTTAAAATGTATAATACACTTGAGGAAAGCCCTGCGAAAACCCAAATTGACACGAGTTTACACTTAGTAAAAAATATGGGTGATTTGTGTTTCACAACTAAAGTATTCACAAGTTATAGGCAGTCTAATGTGTATTGCAAACTGCACTAGATTAGACATTGCATTTGTTGTGAATAAATTTAATAAATTCACAAGTAATTCAAGTCATGATCATTGGAAGGCTTTAACAAGGGTTCTTAGGTTGTTGAAGTATACCTTAATTTATGGATTACACTTCACAAAATATCCCGTGGTTTTGGAAAATTATTGTTATGTAAATTGGATATCCAACATGAATGATTCTAAGTCTACTAGTGGTTATATATTTACCATTGGTAGAGTTGCTGAATCATGGAAGTCGAAAAAGCAAACGTGTATAGCTCGATCAACGTTGGAATAAGGGTTTATTGTCTTGGACAAGGTTGGAAAAGAAGTAAAATAGATTTGTAACTTCTTGGAAGATATTCCATATTAGCCTAAGTTGGTGCTGCAATTAGTATACATTGTGATAGTTAATCGGCTATTGGAAGGGCTCAAAGCAGCATATATAATGGTAAGTCTAGACATATATATCGTAGAAACAATACCATTTAGCAGCTGATCTCTAATGGTATCATCTTCATAGATTATGTGAAGTCAAAGGAGGATATTGTAGATCCACTTATAAAAGGTTTACCTAGGGATCAAGTACGTTGTCATCGAAAGGAATGAGATTAAAGCCTACTACGTAATAGTCTTTATAATGGTAACCCTACCTTGTTGACTGGAGATCCCAAGATCTTGGTTCAAAGGGACAACTAAGTTTCTACTACGTAAAAATATTTGTAATGGTAACACTACTTTGTTGACTAGAGATCTTAAGATTTTGGTTAAAGGGGACAACTAAGTTATGAAAATTCAATAAAGCACTTAAGAAAAAATATTTCCTAACTCATTATATGATAAGTGCTTTCTGCAAATTGTCAAAGGATAAGATATGTTTTTAATGATTCATATGTCTTGATTAAGCCAAGTGCAGTAGGATAGAATACGCTTAATAGGAAGTCACTTATGTAAGTGTGAGGTGTGATTGCCTTAACGAAAATTGTTTAAGGCTGAAATTTTCTAAACTCTTATGAAATCAAGAATGGTTCGAGGCCAAAATGAACCAAGTCAAAAGAACCAGAAACGATATAGGAAAGACATCTGTGTGAGCATTATTGTTTTAGTTTACATCAACGGCTGAATAGTTCAAGTTATCACGTTCACCAATTAGCCAAGTAAATCTGATAGTATTTCATTAAAGAAGGTTCAAGGCTACAAGTTACCTTACCTGATGTAGTCTATTTCTGCTCTTTCTCTACAATGCATCATATTTTCGCAAAGTAAGAGTATGCTTGAATTTTTATTCATGTGGGGGATTGTTGGAATTTGATTTAAAATTGGAAAATTTAGTTAAGTATAAAACTTGAAAAAGTGACTTTGAGTTAACTCCGGCCAAATATTTTGAATTAATTCGATAATCAAATTATAAATATAAATAGATTAACTTGTTCTACTCGTTGATCATTGTGGTATATTTTAAATCTCAAAACCAATTTCATATGAATGAGAAATTGCGGTCCAAAGTTAGAAAGAAAAGAGAAAAAAATAGTCGGGAAATTTGCTGTACTCCATGGCTCGCCTAGTGCTCGAGCGATGAGACTATCACTCGAACAACCATCAGGTGACAGAGTTCCTAATGAACAGGTGTCACTGTAGCTTGAGCGAGAGGCCATCGACAATAAGGGATGCTTCCCTTCGTGTAGGTTGTTGAGTTTGGGGCGTAATACTTCACTCACAATCGTTTCTCTTCTATAAATAGAACCCTTTGAACGTCTATTATACATCTCATATCATTTGCATTGAGCATTATATCAAAAACTCTTCAAAAATCATCTTCTTGTGAAGGGAAGAATTTTGTTCAAGTTCACTGTTTGTGGTTTGAAATACTTCTACCACAAGTTGTATCCGTAGTGCCGTAATCCGTTATCGCCGTTGTTGGACAATTTTGTCTTAAGGAAAAAGTGTTAATCAATTGCATCGAATTTCATTTTTATCTGCTTTCTTTCTTTCTTTATGCTTCAATTTCATAGAATTTAATTACGTTATTGCAAATTTAACTTAAAATATTAATTTGTCATTTAATCGACAACCATTTCACTATACCATATAGCCAACACGCTATTCATTAGAAAAAAAATAGTAAGAATAGTGGGAAAAGCAACTACAAAAATAAATACATGGTAGAAAAAGAGTGTTTGAAATTTGAAATTGGAATTAAGTTGGCTCAGTCACTATGAAGATTCGACTTTAATTAAAATTAGATATTACATTATTCTAAAACTTTATTGTGTTTGAAATAAGTATAAATTAAAGAAGACAAAAACGACTTTGCAACAAATTATAATTCTCCTTCTTCTCCATGTGAGAGAGAATTTCCCGTCTTTTCCCACCGTCTCTTCTGTCTATCCTTCTTAATAATACAAAGTATCAGCACATAATTCCAGCCCTCCCTCTTGCCGGAGATTCCAATTTTGTGTTTTTTTCATTAGGGTTTTGTCTTTATTGCCTCTTCTCTTCTTATCTGTCTTCAAATAATATTCCACAAATTATAAAGGTACACCCCTTCATCCATTTTTTCGACTTCATAAAGTATTTTCTTAATTATTTCTACTTTCCGTAACTCGAATCTATGGCTGTATTTAGAGAATTTTATTTCTTTTCTTTTCTCTTTGTGGGGTCAAAACTGATTGATCGAAATTCCATGTTTTTATCAGAGCCCAGAAGCTGCTTTAGTATGGTGGAATTCAGTCAGTTTCTTCTGATCTGAGGTATGAACGAACTCAGCTCTCTCTCTCTCTGTGTGGATTGAATTAATTTGTCAATTCAATTATTTACTTTTTATACTGTTGTTCATTAGATTAATGGCCTTTTCTGAGTGACATCTGACCTCAACCATCCATATCTTCTGAATTCTGTTGTGTTTGTGGTGTGTGGTGGCAATTGGCATATCATTTTCAGTGAAACATATATTTTTCTTAAACATTAAACCGCTCCAAGTAATCCCTTTTCAGACAATAATTGATAATTCCATAAAACAATAAAATTAATTTCATTTGAATGGATTATGAATATGGTTCTATTTACCCTTTTGTGCTATAGTTTATTTATTATTTAAAAAATAATAATATATTCGTCAAGAATACGATGTGAAGACTGCTGGATATAGCTGGATATCCCATTTTCAGGCCTGTCTTGATATATCTCTCTCTCTCTCTCTCTCTCTCTCGTTTTATATTATTGTGTAAATACACGCACAGACAAGTTTTATATTATTGTGTAAATACACGCACAGACACATATAATTACGCAAACATGCGTTGTTGGCGAGTGGGATGCACGTTCCACTTGTTTTGAGCTTCGTGTTTTTTGTTCTACACGTGCTTCACACGTGTCCTCTATTTTTTTATTGTTTTTTTTTCCTTGTATTATCTGTAGGTCCGGACTAATCTAGGCCTTATTATTGGGGCTCCATATCTGTAGTCGACTCATTTCTTTATTAGGCTTATTGGTGTGGTCCATTCGGAATTTGCTGGCCCATTTTGTCATTAATAGAGTTAAATGAAACTGCTTTCTGGTTTATTATTACTTAATTTAATAATTTTTTGTTAGTTTAGTGGTTGACAATTGTAAGATTGGAAATTTTTGTAATTAATGGTGTCACCATTCTGTGGCCGCAATATGAATCTTTCATACTGCGTTGAACTACCTCGTCTAAAAGTTTAACTTTTGAAGTAGGAACATTAGACATACATATTTATTTATTTAATTTTAGTCATCAAAGAAATACTTCCTAATTCTTACAATGGTTATGGATATTCGATCAATATTTACATAATTGTCAGCTTGACACCGATCTCATTTGCAGGTAACCAACTCATTTTCTTATCTCTAACTATTGAATTCTGCCTACTTCACCTGATGGCATCAACCCAGGTACGAACCTAAGTGCTCTCGTAATTTCTTACATTAGTAGTACTTTTCAATCACGTTTTCTAGTGGTATATTTTTATGTCATCGTTGTGTGATCTTTGTCTCTTTTCCGTCTAGGTTAACTCAAACAAGATGAAGCGCTTGGAATCGAAAAAATCACATTCTTGGTGGTGGGATAGCCACATTAGTCCCAAAAACTCCAAGTGGCTACAAGAAAATCTTGAAGGTATTAGATTTTGGTTTAAACTTATTAGCTTTTTTCGTATAATGGTTTCTCGCTGGAAAAATAATTTGACAAATTTATGTAGCTGATCCCAAGCGTATTGAAAAATAGGAACTGGATTATCGTTGTTATGAAATAAGAAAAATGGTCAATAATGTGCTAAAAGAGAAGGGAAGATAGAAGTCTATACTATTAATCTTCCTTAAATCTTTATAGAAACTAGGTTATCAATTTCAATCATGAAATCATTGTTTATTGTCTTAATTTGAATTATGTTATCGAGCAAAAAATGACAAAAAGGTCGTTGATCCCAGAAATGGACCATAGTGTCAAAAGGATGTTGAAACTCATAGAAGAGGATGCAGATTCATTTGCCAAAAAAGCCGAAATGTATTACAAGAAGAGGCCAGAGTTGATCAATCTTGTTGAAGAGTTTTATCGTGTGTATCGGTCATTGGCCGAGCGTTATGATAATGTGACTGGTGAACTTCGAAAAAATATTCCTTCAGATCTTCAATCTCAGGGCTCTGGCATATCTGATGTTGGGTCCGACCTGCCTTCTACCGTGCCATCTCCTGATCGAAGGCCAAGTCAACGTAAATCTGGGCCCCGTGCTGCTGGATTTGAATTCTTTCTCGGCACTGGTGGGAGTAGCTCGGATTTATGCACTAAAGGGGAGGAATCATCATCGTTGGATTCTGAATCAGAATCAGATGATTCATCCGTTAATAATTATTCAGGTACACAGAGCACCGATGATGATCAGGGGCTGCGCAGGAGGATTATTGAGTTGGAAGCTGAGCACCGTGAGATGAAAGAGAAACTCCGGATGCAGCAGAAACAGATTTCTAAATTCTCTGTTAAGAAGCTAGATGATGAAAATTCTCAAGTTCTTGCTAAATTAGTAGCATGCGAAGAAGAATTGAGGGCTGCGAAGGAAAAGATACGGCTATCTCAAGAAGAAATTAATCATCTGACAATTGAGATTCAAAAGTATAAATCTCTAGAAGATTCAAGTGATGTGAAGCAGAAAGATGCCGAAGTTTTGAAACCCGATGTTGAAGTTGAAAGATATCAGACGAGAGAGCTTCAGAAAAGTGGAGATGGATCAGAACTGGAAGATTCGGACCCAGTGAACAAAATACAGAAGCTTGAAGAAGAATTGAGAATAACAAGAGCGAAGCTTTGTGAATTGGAAAAGGAAGTTGCCAGTGCAAGGCAGGAACGCACGAAAAAGGACTCCAGCATTCAAAATTTTCAAGATCAGCTCAAGTCAGCGCAAAAGGAGGTTTCTGTATGGAAAACCAAAGTCGAGAGAGAGAAAAGAGAGGCTTCTAAGCTGCAGGACAGAATTGCGAGGTATAAATCCAATCTTTCTGATCGTGATCAAGAAATCAGAGGATTGAAAGAAGCAATAAACAACGCTAATAAGAGCTTATCGGACGAGAATGAGCAACTTTTAGCAGAAATAACTAGAACCTTGAAGGAGCGAACTTATTTAGAAGATAATCTAAAAGAATTGGATTTACGCTGCCAAACCTTAGAGGAGGACGTTAGACGAGTCAAGGCTGGAAAAGAAGAGATGGAAAATATGCTCAGAGCTCAAATTGAGCAGTTGAAGGCAGAGATAACTGAGAGAAATTATCACATAGAAGAATTAAAGAAAAGCTTCGATGTGCTGAAACTGAAATACGACATGCTGATAGCCGAGAAAGACAATCTTAATGCTAAGATCGCTGCACTTTCTGCAGAGATGATTTCTAAAGATGACCAAGTAGATAAAATCAACGTTGATTTGATTTGTGCACGCGAACTGGCAGAGGATCTTCGATCACGAGTTAAAGAATTGGAAATAGAGGTGGAGAAAAGGCAAGAAATTATTATGGAAGGAGCGGAAGAGAAACGAGAAGCAATAAGGCAGCTTTGCTTCTCACTTGAGCATTACCAGAGTGAGTATCATGAACTTCGCAAGGCTGTTACGAGGCACAAGCGATTACCCGTGATGGCATCCTAAGTTGCTAATTGCAAAAGACCACGATTGTTTCTTTGGTTTCCATGCATTCGCGCTTCTGAGTCTCGTTG
>CAIGRS010218568.1:0-26716 GCA_903798395.1 Fraxinus floribunda | reverse complement strand
GGTGCAATAAAATCTCCTAATTCCTCTGCCATATTCTTGTCTTCTTTTATTCTTTTGTTCTTGATCACATACTTTATTTCTTTGCCATATAACTTCAACATCTCAATCCATTGATTGGTGTCACAATAAGTAGTATCAATCCTAACAAGCGGTATCAGACAAATTCTGGTATTGGCTTGTTTTTGTAACAACACCTATATCGATGTCTAAGGGGACCATTTCTAGGAGGGCGTCCTGCATCTTCTCATCAAGGCTAGACTTAAGACCTGAGGTGTTGGGGTCTCAAGCTCTGCTTGAGCACATCCATCTCTCCTACATCCTCGAGAATAGTACCTTGCGATAGCTTCGAAAAAACCTCTCTAATTGACTAGATTCACCATATTTGTGCAACTCTTGGTGTGGTGGTCGTATGTCTGTTAAAGCCCAGAATAGTTTGCTAGGGAACCTTGAGTTCGGGGGGGTTGATGAGGTTCATTATCTCTGGCTTCATAGTATGTAGGTTGCAGGGGTCCCATTCCTTATGACTGTACCCATTAGGCATGCCTCGTCATAAATGGAAGATGACAGGGTTTTAAGGCCGTGGCTACATAGCTTTGACCCAAAGTGCGGTAACCATGCTGCTGCCTTTGCTAGCACAATTGCTAGTTTGCCAAATTTTAGTTTGAGCATCGGCCTCGCTTGCTATCTATTTGGTGAACCACATCGTCTTCTATTGTGGTGGTTGATCAAATAATATAATTTGTATAAAAGTAATAGTTAGAATTAAGAGTTATGAGAGGTCAAGAGAGGTCGATAAATGGTCAAAAAGATGGAACAAGGATACCAAAAAGAAAAGAAGGAAATTTGAGTTAGGGACCAAAGTGACTAAATCTGGAAATTTAGGGAACTAAACAAACAAATCTGGAGAAATTAGGGATTGGAGGTGAAAATTCACAATTTGAAACATTCCAGCAGGTTGGCCTCAACAATATTATGCTTGTTAACTTAAAATACCCCCTCTTGCAAACCTTACTGAATTCCCGACGAAGCACATAGCAATTTTGCAAGGGGAATAAAATCATAAAAGGTTCACATAAAATAAATGTAAATCACTCCTTTATTCAAGCTGGCCACAGAATGTCAAGAAGTACATAAAGCATAACACTCATAATGAAATCAATTACTAATAAGCCAATGAGACGCCTCCATTTGTCGTTCTTCTAAAATGACCAAACTACCCCAAGGCTTAAAGAAAAATATGTAAATACCCCACTCATTTAAAGAAAAACGCATACAATTCAAATATCTCCCTCTCAAATAGTAATATCATCTCCAGCTCCAATTTGAGTATCAAAACTAATTAGATTTGGACATGAAATTCCTAGTTAGATGAGAGAATTCATTTATTTGATTTGTATCATCAACAAATTGGCATCATCTATGAGAAATTGAACAAAGTAAACCACAAAATTCTCTATAGTGGCTGAAGAATCATTGAGATCTAAAAGATTAAGTCAATGGAAATAGATCTGGAAAGGATAGAAGATTAGAGGTTGAAATAGTGAATTTTGTAATGATTTAACCAACAATGATATCAATCCAAAACGAAAGCAAGAATGAGCACCGACAAAGTTTCAAACTAAAAATTTTCCTACCCAATGCCACCACTAGCAGAAAGGAACATACACCTCAGAACATTGGCAATAGAGAATGCATATTTGCTTGCAAAATGTAAGGATCTAGAGGTGAGGCAAAAAAATTGAAGACAGGAGGCGATTATCAATGTTTGTTGTTAAGATTTTTCCCAACAGTAACGGTAACTTACAAACATCACAAACCTGCAAGGTTGCTCAGGCAGAAAAGTGGAAAAAATTATTGAAGAACGAGCCCATGCCGAGGAGATTGGTGAATAAGGAAAATATGCACGACTAGCGACATAACCATGTAAATGGCCACGGAATACAAATCTGCAAGGAATCCAATGGTCAATTGGTGACACAAGGGTATGACTAGAAGAAAGATCAAAGGTATGAAAAACGAGCAATCATAGAAATGTTCGATAAAAGCATAATGAGATAGGTATCGCTACAAGGCTAGATAATGTGATGTAGAAGGCAGAAGAGTTCCTTAAAAGTTACTTCGTACATTTCAAAGCTAAAATGATTGATGGCGAAGCTATACCAGATGAAGAGGTAAAAGATGCCTTGTGGAATGGCTTATTCAAAAGGACCCCCCCCCCCCCCCCCCCAACACACATCTTATAGAGGGACTAAGATTAATTTTGGGACTGATTGGTTGAGAGTGTCACTTTCGCTTGCCCTGCTTAAGTCGAGTTCACACAAAACTGTACATAAATAATGAGTCAGGTATAGATGCGTTTTCAATAACGAGAGCACCCCTAGCATGTGAGGCTTGGATCAACTCTTCGAAAAAGAAGTCTGAGTATACCTAAAAATCACTAGCTCCGTCTAGATAACTGAAACTATGGCTCTGCCCTTATCTCTTCAAAAAATAAGACTTTACAACTACTCACTCATTAAAGGGATTCATGCTTGAATGTCGACATCGAGTGATCATGACAGTGGAACAATTTATGAGGCAAATCCATTTGGGATGAAAAAAATCAATCAATAAATTGATTATAAATATAGAAAATAAAGATGTGGGTCTAAGATTAATAAAGTTGAGCTACTAAATTTTCACGCCAACCACTCATATATAATGAGTTTGAGATTATGATTTCGTAATTATGCCTAATGAAATATATTATACGTCTATGTTTTGATTACGAATTACTGATAAGTTAAATATTTGTGCTGTGTACTTAACTAAAGTTTCGTTATTTTTGCGTTGGAATTTTTCATGAAAATAATTAGGAAAGTTGCACGGATGGTCTTCGTATTCTTCACCAAGTTGCAACTTAGTCCCCAGCTTATAAAAACAAGTTAGTTAATTTTCAACTTGTCATTAATATTGCACCATTAGTTCCTGTGATATGGTGGGAAATGTGTGGTTGAAAAAGAAGAAAAAATTATTGATGTGATGTAAAATATTATTTTATCGAAGAATGTGTGGTTGAAAAATGAGAATTGATTTACTGTAGAATTGAAGAATCCTAACCAAACAGGCCCAATGAAATATATTATACGTCTATGTTTTGATTACGAATAACTGATAAGTTAGTTACAAGTGCTGTGTACTTAACTAAAGTTTCATTATTTTTGCGTTGGAATTTTTCATGAAAATAATGAGTTCGAGGTAATGATGTTCATAATTAGGAAAATTGCACGGATGGTCTTCGTATTCTTCACCAAGTTGCAACTTAGTCCCCAACTTATAAAAACAAGTTAGTTAATTTTCAACTTATCATTAATATTGCACCATTAGTTCCTAACTTTTCATTTTGATTTCAACTATGATTGAAAACATATGTCAATTGAACTTTATTGTTGCCAACAATAAAAGCATATATCCCACTCTAAACTGTTCTCTCATTGCACCACTATGCTATGGTGACATCCACATTTCCAACTTGTCAGTTTTTGATTCCCACAAAATAATAAAACTTGCCCACCTTCAAAAGTGAGAAGGCATGTTCTTTATGCGCATGTTTGGATGTGCTTATACTAACTTATAAGTATTGGAGTTCATTATTTTCCGTGGTTCATAGTCAACAAATTGTGGGTCTCACGCAAATTTTAGTGGTTAGAGAGCATTTACACGTATTTAACTTATGCAATACGTTCTCTTGTGTGTACGGAATTTGTTTTTTGATTAACGACAAGATTTGAACTCCAACATGTTATCTGAATGTTAAAGTTGTTATAAATAGATACATGTATTCATTTCTTCTCGTTTCAAGACCAACATAATGTTTGAAAAACATATATGCATCTCGTTTGTACTTCAAATATTTGTTTAACATCTAAGAAACCAAAGATACATGTCAAATATCAACATTTTGAGCCAAGAGGATGAGCTTAATAATTAAAAATCTTATCTTGAATATAAGTAAAATATATATACAAGGGCACAAGCATTATGCTTGACTTATTGAGTCTCGAACTAAGCCCGAGTAAAAAAAAATATATAAATAGGGTCCTAATATTATGCGAGTGACATTTTGTACCAAATACGAGGTAAAAAATACATCATATGCATAGCACGTACGTATCACAATATACAGAACTTAGCGCTAAAATAGTTATACATAATATCTACTACACAAGAAGCTAGTCACCACTTATATAAGATATACTTCATCAAATCTGTGGATATAAATTGTATTGATCATGTCAAAATATTATGTTCTGGGAATCTGGTTAAATATCTGTACTTAATGCAGACAACTTGAAAAGACAAATGTTAAAGGATTTGTCATAATAACTGCTTTGATTATCTTTCAAAAGCATGGCCCTACATCTTTATCATTCAAAAGTAGCTTCGATTCTGAAATCGAAGTTCAATGCTAAAAAAATGCAGACTTTTCTATGGATCAAGTTTTGTTGACATCAAAAAATGAAGCCAGCAAGTCCCTCAACCACCTCCTTAATTGTCCACTTCACCTTTCTTAACCCTTTTCTGATTGCCGGAGCTCGGGCATCCGGGGGAGCTTAATTAAAGTGACAACTACCATCTATCTATCCAAAGGTTAGGAGTACCAAGAGCAAGAATTTGGCTAGGTTTCTAATAATACTCCATCTTCCTGTAAAATGTTTGGGTATTTATAAATTTCTCAACCATTTTTCATTACTCTGACACTTGTCACTACGATATAAGCGAGTTTACAATAAAATATTGCTGTATTAATTATGCCCAGAATATCTGATACCAAATTGTTGGGAATTGAAGGATCATCTGTTGCTCGATATCACTTGATATGAAATCAACCACTGAATTGAAATGTTGAAGTTATATGACAAAATAACGAAGTATTTGATCACAAGCAAAAAAATAAAAGAAGACAAGAAAATATGGCATATGAATTAGGTATTGCACCAAAAATAATGAAGATGGAAAAATATTACAATGATACTAAAAGCTAGTAATCATTTTTCTCACTCTATTCTCACACTATAAAATTGTGTAGAAGAGCTTAATATTTATAGGGAACATGTAGAGGACGTCCAAACCCTCATAGCAGAGTTGTTGATCAAGTGAGATGCCAAAAAATCGAGTCCAAAACAAAAAAGGAGAGAAAACGCGAAAAATTCGGAACAGGTGCCTCTGGGCGCCCTTGTGTTCTGCCCACTTTTATTTATTTATTTATTTTTGTTCCAAGTTGTATTCTTTATCCCGAACTTTTTTTCAAGTCCAATACCAACTTCTAACTCCCAATGAGCTTTCAAAATAGAACTTCAACTTGACATAAGACTCCAATAGCATTTCAAATTGAATTCTTCTTGACGTGCACTTCAATTAGAATTTTTCAATTACTTCAATAAGGAATTCGAGTCACACCCAGATTCTAACAAATATTATTATAAATAGATTTATGACACGTGGTTCATTCTTATTGGATTTGGTTGTTACTTTCATAAAATTCTCCAAATCGTCTTTCCACATCATCCTTATAATTGTTTCTACCACTTGGTAATATTCACATGTTGCCATGTGGCGTAATAAAATGTTTTCGTTTGCCTTGTTTACAAGAGGCATGACGTTGGTTCAAGGTTTTACCTTCTGTTGCTTCTGGATCCGCACCTTGGTTCAATTCTTACTGAGTGTTGGGCTTGCATACATGTGTTCGAGAGATCAAGTTTGGCATCCCTTCTAGTGGGGCTCCAAGAGGTCCTCGTAAAAGTGGCCTCGCTAGAATGAAGCCAAGACATCGAAGCCCCTTTTAATCTTGCTTCGTGATAACATTGTATATAGTGAGTAACAAGTTCTAATCTCTATTTCAAGAGCAATATTAAATGAACCGAGGAGGCTCGACCCACAACTTTATACACTTGGTTGCCACAAGTTTACTCACCCACAAACGATACACTTGGTGATTGGTTTGTAAGCCACAAAGGAAGAGGAAATAGAATAGCATTTGGAACCTTAAGGGAGAATAACCAAAACCGGACAAACATCACGTTTTTCTCTCTCTCACAAACCGACACACACTCACACGACTGGAAAGAGATGGGAATATATAGCACTAGTTAGGTAACTTCAATTGGGCCAAACTTCACTAAATGGGCCACCATATATCACCATCCAACTAATAACCACAACTTGGACCATCCACGAGTATTGGACCATGAGCAACATTAACTCAATTAAGTTGCTTCTAGTGGGCCCAAGTTTGTTTCGGGTCGAGCCATCACTAAGGTGTCGATATAAAATTATCCAATATCAGTTTAACATCATTGTTCAGGATTTATTAGGTATCAAAAAACCCAACAGAAGCGAGGATAAATAAAGTTATGCCACCCCATTTGATCTGCGATTAGCCGATTAGGGAGATAAGTGTAGAGTATCATAAATTCTACACAATCAACAAGAGTTATGCTCGCGCCGAGTGTAATAGTTTATGAAATCAAAATAATGTGTTTGTAGATTGATGGAAAATCAAGAATCCTACGAAATGGGGTGCTAGAACTAAGATTAGTAAGTCTCATCATCTTATCCAAAAATGTTCCCTTTTTTGTGATGTATCATGTATCCCAGACATAGATAGTGGGTATCTGGTTTTTGATTCAAATAAAGATAAGAGTTGGTATACAGCTATGTTGTCTTCTTCATAATGAATTGGTTTACTTTTTCTTCTGACGAACTTGCCTTTTTGAACCTCTAAAGTGCTCTGAGCTTCGCTGTGATCACATGAAGTTGGCTCAATTAATTCTCTCCCTTGATTTCTGTTCTGATGACGTCGCTGCCTACATAATATAAACAAATAAATAAATCTTTTCACCTTTTAACGACAAACTTTTAAACAATATGGTATAGTATAGAATGAGCAGCCAGAGGTACTAAATTCTTTCAATTGCAAATGAATGCTGAGATTTTGTCCCTCGGATTGCCCTTTTCCCCGAGGAAACGAGAGTTTCCCACAATTCTATCCAATTGGCAAAGTCGTAACTCGTAAGACTGTATGAGGGCTAATGCATAGCATTCAGCTTTGGCTCTATGTGCTATAGTATATTCATCCAATTCACAAACTCCATGTACTACGGATGTTTAGTCGTCGCAGAATCTGTTAAAATCCGCCGTAGTAGATTATTAGAAAATATGAGAATTATTTCTAGTACATTCAAATTTGCTGTTCTTTCTTGTATTTTCCTTCTTCTGTCAACAAATGCAGAATTATTAGCTCCATAGTACTGAACTAGTTCCATGGTACTAACATAGTTCTGTCAAAATTCTTCTGATGCACCCATGAAACATAAAATTCAGTGAAATAACTTTTAATAGAGACTATGTGCCAAAGACTGCATTTTGCAATGCCAATCCATTGTGTACTTACTCTTAATATAATCATGGAAGAGTAGTTATTTGCTACTAAAATGTGCGTTGGTTTATCAAACTAACGAACATGGATAAACGATAAATTGTGACAAATGTTTAAGTGCAGCAACCAACAATCGACTTGGAAGAAAATAAGTGACGAACATGAAATTTCAGCTAAAAGTTGAGTGAACACCAACAGTTTTAACCCTCGAACATATAGGCTGGTTAGCAGTTTTTAAGGTCTGAACTTTTGACTACAATATTGGCAAGTAATTTCCCTGCAAGTAGAATCAATATGCCTACTAGCCATGGCCTTCATTTTCTCAACCTCTTCCCTCGCTCTCTCCCACGTGTATCTGGCACGCACAAACTCAGACTGCGCTATTTCCATCTCTCTCCGCGTAAGCTCCTTCACGCGCTCTGCATAATCGTTCTCCATTGCTGCTAATCGAGCTTGCTCAGCAGCCTGCCATTTCAAGGCCTCAACACGGCTTGATTCCAAATTTCCATTATTGTAATGTTTAACTTTTCTTCTTCGAACACGATCTGCAACTGGCTGGAGTGGACTAGCGCTTATTGACAATTGCAGGTCAAGTGATGGATCCTCAAAATGATCCATTGATCTGAATTTCATCGAAGGATCCAATGGCCATGATAAATCCTGTGATGAAGAAGCTGCAGTATATGGAGTGCCAAAAAGTAGCTGCAATTCTTTATTCTCATCTTCCATTGATGAATGGTGAGTGAGGCTTATGCAGGGGCAAGATTGAGGCCTATATGTAAGCATTTCATTTCAAAAGGCTGATTTAAAGAATGCCGACATTCCCCATTCAAAATGACAGAAACCAACATTAGTGTCATTAGCCCCACATTCTGAACTCTAGTGTGAACTATTTCTTCGGTAGAAGGTGTGATTAAAATGAATGTGGTCATCTCTAATGACCTAAGCATTTAGGCGAGACAATTAACTTAGCATTAGAGTCAAAGAAAAGATCCAAGTTCAAGTCTTACTGTCAGTCATTTATAGGAAAAAGTTGTACGTGTATTAGTTTTTCGATTAAAAAAAATGAATCTAGCCTATACATGAGTATCAACTATTCAATAATTAAAGTAGAAAAGTTTAGGGATGGCAACTGGGACAGCCATCCATCCCCGGCCCTCCAAGCCCTGCCAGGCGATTTTCGAGAGGCAAGATTAAAATAATTTAATTTGCCACCTCGTTTACTTGATTATTTATTTGTTTAAAATTCATAAAAATATAAAAATAAAAGTCCAGGAGGGGACTATGTTCCACACCCACCTCCTGATTCCCAAAAGGATGAGACATTTTGCCAACTTTAATAAAGTTATTTAATTTTTAAAAATTGTACATCAATCGTGACGTGTCAGTTAACGTGCTCTATAGAACTTTAAGGCCTATTTGACAACTATTATTGTAGGGGGAAAAAAAAAAGTTTTTTTTAGTGATTTTTAAGAAAATGTGTAGTTAAAAAGTATGAAATTTTTTTGATATACGTATAGAATATTTTATTATGTAAATATATGATTGGAAATGATCATATAGCAAATGATAAAATAAATTGATGATCATCAAACAAGCAATTAGTTTAATAATTGACTTTGGTATGTGATATGTTGGTGAAGCCTTGAAGGGGTGTGTGAATAGGGATTATCAATAATTACAAATTGTACGTGCATTGGACTTGAA
Organism: Fraxinus floribunda; assembly: GCA_903798395.1. NCBI lineage: Eukaryota > Viridiplantae > Streptophyta > Magnoliopsida > Lamiales > Oleaceae > Fraxinus > Fraxinus floribunda. Next base: position 17,592 of record CAIGRS010218568.1, on the reverse strand, counting down.
TGTGTGTTGGTTTGATCCCTAAAAGTGGGATTTTGTGAAGAGCACTTTAGTTTATGGGTGGTAGGCCTAAGGTTGTCGGCTCTATTGCATAAAAAGCTATCAACTCTTGACCTCATAAAGTCATCGTTCGTTATCACATCGAGATGGAGAATATTATAAGCAAAAACGAAATCAGTACAAATATTTAACACGAAGTTGATTACAAGTTCCATTTATGGAGTTTTCACCCGTAATAAAGCGTTCAAATGATCTCTTGTCTCTCTTTTATTAGAAGAAGCCGTATATATGTGATCCTATATTTTTTTTTTTAAAAAAAAAAAAAGAAAAGGAAAAATCAAACTTATTTCCATCCACATATTTTATGAACCCAAACTTTTATCACCTTTCCATTTTTCAATCACTCATTTTATCGAGTTATATCAAAATATACTAAAATTTTGATTTTAGCCGGTTAGGGCTCGTATATTCATACGGGAAGTCTTAGTTTCGAATCCCTTCCCACCAATTTTATTGTGAAATAGTTTTAATTCTACAATTTTTACTAAAATTAAAGGGGATATTGAATTTGATATTAAATTAACTAGAATAATATATGTTACATTTTAGCGGTATTAATGCTCGTGCTCTTCCTTTGAATTATATAAAACTTGACAACAATATCATTTGGCAAATATTGCTAATATTTACAACAAAATTATATATGTTCAGTTGAACAAAATAATTGTTATATTTAAATTTTAGACCTTGTTTGATTCTCTTTTTTTTTTGGAAATATATTTTTCTCTCTTCTTTAAATCACACATTTTCCTTATTTTTAACCGCACATTTTCCATCAAATCACTATTCCAAAATGCATTTTTTTTTTTTGCAAAAAAATGAGCATCAAACGGGACTCTTAATATTTTATTGCTGATAACGGTCGACAATCCACGACTGTCCGTGCTGACTCAAAATTCTGGGTCCGTCACCAACAAGAAGCACATGGTATTCTTTGATAAAAGGCGAAAGAATAAGTCGCTCTGTGCTCATTGCAGCTTGATGTTTTAGCCAATATCAATATCCGATGTGGGATACTTGAATAGTAACTCCGTGCAATACTTCATTAATAACCCAGTGTATCTTTCTTTGTATAACATTGATTCATCTTTATGCAAAGTACACATTTCAAGTTTGAATTTAACAAACTGTTGAGTATTAACGAGAGAAATCGATAACGTCGTATAAAGTTAAATTGGATTCTTAAAGCAAAGAATTTATACATAATACACAAAGGCCTTTAAAATAAAGAACGATGGGAAGAGAAAAATGAGAGGGAAAACTCTAGCTGGGATCGTCGACCTTTACGTTATAGAGCAATTTTTATTTCAGCGTAAAATGCAATTTCATTCAAGAACGATCATGAGATACAAGATCGTCAACGAAGTTTGGGTATATTTTTTAATATGTGAAAAGAAAAATTTACGTGGAGTTCTTTTATATATTAGTCCAACTTAAAAAAATTTAGTCCAATTCTAGATTCGCCCATACCCTAATCCACATAAAATCGAACGGAGAAGAAAAGGCATGTGCAACACACTATTGCCTTCTTGCCGAACAAAAAGCAAACTAAGGAAAACAAGCATCATGTGTAATAAATATAAATCATATCTAAAATCGCAACCAAATCTAGATGCAAACATCCTAGATTCGAGTTATATACCTAGATTCATTATGAACAATTGTTTACTGTTGCAGAATTATTAAGACAATCGATCACGTACTGATAAACAAGAACGAAGTGATGTGGTTTGTGATTTTCCTCAACCAAATCACCTTGGTTCCTCAATGGGACCATCGTCTCTCTTCCAAATGGGAATAAGGGAGACTATGTATAATTTGGTTTATTGGGGACCATAACCAAAAATGTCTTTATATATTGCGTAATTAGAGTTTCCATAATCCCCTAATTATAACAATATTGATATCTACTCAATTAGCTCATATTTATTAAATAGTTAATATAATTGAATTTAATATGTTGACATTAAATAGAAAAATCGTTCCTAACTTCCTAAATATTTAGGAAAACCGTTACATCATGGATGGATGGATGGGTTATTAACAGCTTGGATATCATTCAAGCAATCAAATTGTTTCAATATGAAGGTCGCGAGAGCGCGCAAAAGCTAGACCCTCTAAATGTCTAGGCGTTCCACAATATATGGCTCGACAGTCTTAGAGCAGCTCTTACATGCAGCAGCCATCAAAGTCCCACCGTTCTCCCGACAGGCTACGCTCACGCCTATCCTATTCCCAATAGGAGCGAAGTCAGAACTAGACTAAAAAAAATAAAATTAAGCTGGGTTAATATGTAAAAGAAAAAAACCGCATGACCCTGAACAACAACGTCCACGAAGAGTTTAAATCACGATTATGAGAAGGACGATTCAAACCCAAAAAGGCATAATTTTAATATGATTTCACGTTAACAATGAAAATAATGAATCTTGATGAAAAAAAAAAAATTAATATTCGCCAGACGTGAATAATTGGAAATTTCGATTATATAGGTAATTTCCATAGGCTCCTTTTGGGCGCGAAAATGAAACGAAGATATAACTGACATATGTGTGTTATTATTGAAATGACAATATCAACCTCGTTAATATTTTGTGTTTGGATATATATAGTGTAAATATTCAACAATCACGACGGTAATCTTGAACTTTCTGTTAAATGCCTACTGATTCAGTTATTTCCAGTCTCTGATTTTCTTTTCCCTCTCTAGAAAACAATCATCAATATATATGAGCAATTTACTTACACAAATTCTTCATTCCATTTCACCCCTTTTTTTGCGAAGAACTAACTTAGGGAGCAAGTTTCATTAACCTAGAAATTTTTCAGAAAGTATAGATTCATAGAAATCCCAGTAGCAAGAAGCATTTTCAGCAGCAGAAACTAGTGAAATTCGAGCAATTTTCATGGGGAAAACAGCGAGGAACATCAATGGCTCTTTGATCAATCTAAACCCATTATTCTTCACCCGTTTGCTTTCAATTTTTCCGTTGAATTCCCTCATTTTCTCTCCAAAAAAGAATTCAAGAAACCAGAAGAATCACTGTTCATCAGCAAATCTCACTTTACTGTTCTTCCTTTCTCTGTTCATTCTTTGCACTTTTCTGGGAATTTGCATTCTCACTTTCATTCCCATTTCTCAGAACTCGATTCCTTGTTCTATGATCTCACCTTCATCGCCATTGTCACCATTTCTATTAGCTTCGCTTTCGTCCATAGTTAAAGACTACTCCAATAATCTTCTTGATGACGTGCCGACACTATCTACCGGTGCTATGGTGCCATTGCCTCCACATGGCTTTTACGGTAACCTTTCTGAGGAGGAGAGGGAGTTCTGGAAGCAGCCCGATGGTGAAGGGTACCACCCTTGCCTGGATTTTAGTCTAGAGTATCGAAAATCATCAGTTAGAATTTCGAAGCAGAGGAGGAAATTCTTGGTTGTGGTGGTTTCGGGAGGATTAAACCAACAGAGGAATCAGATTGTCGATGCAGTTGTTATCGCGAGGGTACTTGAGGCTGCATTGGTGGTACCAGTTTTACAGGTTAATCGCATTTGGGGAGACGAAAGGTATACATGATTTTGCCTAATTTGCTGTTTCATTTCTTGGAAGTCCGATAATCATATGCAGATATCTTTGAATGTGAACTATCTTTAACGCATTTTGTCACTCGATTATATATTAAGACTCCACTTATGATTTTGCAGTGAATTTTCTGATATTTTTGATGTTGAACATTTCAAGAAGATTTTACAAGCTGATGTTCGAATTGTTACGTCCCTTCCTTCCACTCATTTGGTAGCAAAGCAGTCTGTTGAAAATCAAATACCGTTTCATGTATCACCAACATGGATACGTGCAAGATTCCTCCAACAGGTAAGAAAGGAAAACTTGAGCTTATGTTCAGAAGTTTCAGTCTGTTTCACAATAGATGGCATTGGACATGATTAAGAAAGAAAAAGAAGTTAAAATTGTACTTGTTGTTTAATTCTGTGCAACAAACATACCCTTTACGGTTTTGGGGCGCAACTTAACTTTATTAATAAACAAATAAACGTCCAGCTTCGCTTCATATTTGATACCACATCGATGAACAATGTATCTGGTGATGAGCATTAAACACGGTTTCGATGTAATTCAGTGGGATACTTTGTATAAATAACCACCTAAATTTGATCCGTAACCTCATTCACTAATAAGTATTTATGCTTTGTTATGTTTGGCAAATGTAGCTAAATGAAGAAGGCCTTCTCATATTGAAAGGGTTAGATTCTAAGCTTTCCAAGAGTCTTCCACCCGACCTTCAGAAGCTCCGATGTAAGGTAATATCGAAAATCTCTCTCCGTTCAGATATAAGATTAGAAATCGACATGAGATTGATATATTTGTCTCTCCCTTTTCTTCTCAAAGGTAGCGTTTCATGCCCTAAGATTCTCAACTCCAATCCGAGAGCTTGGCCATCAAATGGCTAGGAGAATGTGGATTGAAGGTCCTTATGTAGCCATTCATTTACGGCTAGAGAAAGATGTATGGATCAGAACAGGATGCCTCACTGGCTTAGGACCAAAATATGATAACATTATAGCCAGGGATCGGGAGTCTCATCCCGATTTTCTAACTGATAAATTGAATATGAGCAACGCAGCAAGACGCCTAGCAGGACTCTGTCCTCTTAATGCTCTAGAAGTTGCTCGGTAAGCTAAAAAGTGTTTATTCCTATTTGAATGAAGTTAAACATCTTTCAAATTATGAACTATGGCTAAAGAACAGTCTAATCGAGGGAAACTGCAGACTTCTGAAGGCTTTAGGGGCGCCAAGCAATGCTCGCATTTATGTGGCAGGAGGGGATCCATTCGGGGGCGCCTACGCATTGCAGCCCCTTGTAGAAGAGTTCCCTAATATAGTAACAAAGCAGATGTTGTCACGAGGGGATGAGCTTAGTCCATACACTAACAGACCTTCTGTTTTAGCAGCCATCGACTATATTGTCTCTCTGAGCAGTGATGTCTTTATGCCTTCCCATGGGGGTAACATGGGCCGCGCTTTGCAGGTATGTAACACTATAACGGCTTGGATTAGTAACAATCCCAGAATTCCCATATGCACAAATGTACTGATGACAATATTAAGCCTCGTTTTTCAGTTAAAATTTGAAAGCACAAGGAACTTGTTTGCCTTACAGTAAACATGGTTTAGCAAATTGATTCTGTTGTCTGATATTACAGGGCCATCGCGCATATGTTGGACACAGGAAACACGTAAAGCCTAACAAGCGAATGATGATTCCTTTCTTTGAGGACACGTCCATTTCCGAGGAAGAATTTAGCAGCATTATACAGAAGCTGCATAAAAACTCCAACGGACAACCTGAGCAGAGAACTAAGAGGATAGACCGAGATGTGTTAGCATATCCCGTGCCAGAGTGTATGTGTAATCACTAAGGATCAGAGTTTGTTTACATCAAAATTTTCTAAGGACCTTCTCATCATCTGCACAAAGGCTGTGCTCATTTTTCATCAATTCATTCCAATAGTGGCTGAGATTTGTAACAAATCCTGTAAAGAAAAGGAATCCAGGAACTCGATTAATTGTAAATCATTTTCCTACAAGGAAATTTTTTCTTATAGAAGTTTGTAAATATTCGACAGGTGAGTTAACTACCGTACTGCTGTCTTAATCAACCAATACCTTGTGGCATGTAGGCACAAATTAGCAAGATGAAACTACAAGAGTCCGGTCAGTTCACACAAGTCGCAAATTGGCCAAAACCGACTTGCAATAGTCACACATTGACGTCAAAACTATATGACAATCCAAAACGACAACGATCGACAATCTCTAGATAAGCAGATTATCAAGGAGCTTTCTAGGGGATTCGTAATAAACTACTCATACAAGTCAATACCTTCAACTAATGAGAAATGCCCCATTCAAGCACACTGTATCAAAGTTGTTTACATGCACTCAATAGAACTAGTTAACCTAGTTTATTTCTAGGATAATGCTATACTGACAAAATGAGTTACCTAATGTTTGACATAATCGCCAAGTGGCGACCCCCTATTGGGAGGTCGTCACTTGACGATTATGTCAAAAATTAGGTAACTCATTTTGTACAACAAGATTTATCCTTATTGCTAAATTGATCGTAAAAGTAATTTAGGTAGAGTGCCACACTAATACCAAAGCTTGTTTGACTAAAAATCAATTCGGATTTGACCAATAAATTTGAAAAGAATTAATCTATTCGTACCGATTTCTTTAACAACTTTTTTTACCGATAGCCACACGGCGGCCCCCTATTGGGGGGGCGCATGCGGACATTTTCTTGATTTTTGAGGAAAAGTTTTTCCTATAACTTTGGTAAGAAAAGCTTTTCTAGACAACTTTTTATTTTTTTTATTTTTTTGACAATAGAAACAAATTCTATTCACAATTGTAACAAATTTTATTCGATAATTTCCATGAAAAACAAAGCTAAACGAATATCAAAAGATCCAAAATTTCAATATTTTTCAGGTGAAAAATTATATCATTCAAACACAATTAATTAACAATTCACAATAAAATAAGTTCTAGACAATTCAATTTCCAAAAATTCATTTTATTTCCACTCAATTTCATTCTTGCAAACGGACCCTTACATGTACATCCACGTGGAGTCGTATGTAGAGTCTCCTGGTTGTTACCCCTGAGAAGTGCCTATTTATTTTATTTCCCTTCTTTAAACTTTAATCAACACCCCGCGAACCAACCCACGACTTTGTGCAGATTCAAGTGGTAAAAGGTACGATCTTTGAACAGAGATACATACAAACCTTCAATCTTGTGCGAGCATTTCTGTGTGTGTGGATTTATGTCTGATTTAGTTATTGGAAGGATCTATATTTTGATATGGGATTTGATTGGTTTACCGATTTGTTTGTTTGAAATTATAGGTTTCATTCGTTTGACTACAATAAAGCACGTCCTGTTTGGGTTTGAATAATGAGTTTTTTTTTTCTCTCTCTCTCTCATTCGGGTCAGGGTTGGGATTCGGTTGACTGTGTATTTGGGGGGTGTTGAGGGGAAGACACGAAACAAACAACAAATGATTTACTTTTCTGTACCTATCTCCAATGATCTTGGAAGCAAATATGACTTGATGAATAATTATTTTTGATTACAACCTTTCTGAAGTTCTCTAATTTTTGACTCGATTAGTTTCTGACTTACTGGCATTTATTTGGAACTCCTTTAAAAAATTTGTTCCTTTTAATAATTGGTTTACATCTGCCTGTTGGGCAAGGTCCTCCGGGCTGTTTTCTAACCACGAGTTACTTCGGGATGAACCTGTCATTGACGTAAGTGTAGAAACTAGAATATCATGGTTCCCTTATCCTTGTAATATAACGAGCATGGGAAGGTTTGATTCGAAGATGCCCGCTTGACAACTTTTTTCAGATAGAGGGAGTTGTTGGAAGAGACAAACAATAAATGTTCTTTTCGCACTCTCTATTTTGAGTGCTTCTGTATTGGTTGGAGTGGGTGAAAATTGTTAAATGGATTGTTGTTTTCTGTTAGAACACTTCTGAGGCACTCTAAAAATTATTGGGTTAATTCCTTGATTACTGGATGTTATTTACAAACTCTACTTTAAAGTTCATCCAAATAATTGGAATTATTCCTATTGAACTTTTCTGGTCTGGTACGCAGTCGTCGGCATTTATTTAGTTGAGTTGGTTGTTTATCGCTTCTGTTTTTCATTTAGAACACTTCTTCATTTAAATGGCTATATTTTATTGAGCAAAATAGTGCATGATCCATTCAACAGTAGATTTAGATGTCCATCATGTTAGTCATAAACTTATGTGTTGGATTTGGATACTGTGTCCAAGAATATGGATATTGTTAGGCAAAAACAGAATTATGAGTTCGTTCATTCAATGCTCTATGTCTAAGCCTTTCTCCAAAAGTTAGTTCATTCAATGCTCTATATCTAAGCATTTCTCCCCTTTTTAGAGTCACTTGCTTTGCAATTGTGCTGCGTAAAAAGGTGTCTTCATGGAACCAATAATAAACAACTTATGGTTCGAGGAACTGGTCTCATAAGTTGGTGCATTAGTTCTATAATTAAATGTGAAGCTATATGATGACAGGCATGCATCATTTCCCTAAATCATATATATTAGTTGCTTGCTTTCCTTTTTTCCTTATATTTGTCTCGAATGGAAATTGGTGAAGACCTTCATCTGTTGGACATGTTAATTTTTTATTTATTTTTAATATTTATATAGTGGTATTTTATCCATCTCCTCTGTCATCTGGTGAAAGCTCTAAACTTTCAATAATGTTCTTTTGTCAAAGTCACTCGTCCCTTAATGTTTCTTGTCATTTCGGGAGAGATTTAGCTTCCGGAAAAAGTAATCTGACATATTGGAGCTGCATCTTTGGTTTTCATTTGTCTCTGGAGCTTCTTATAGGCTTCGATGTTGACTCCTAGTCCTATATCTATATTAGCCACAGAAACTGCCCCAGGATTTTCCTATTAAATAAAATGTAGTCTAATAAGTACTTTAAGTTCGTTTTGTTTGTTATGGAGCTGTCCTTGTTACTTCTCGTTGTCAATTAACATCTTTCTCTTAATATCTGACTTTTCTATTATGACCATGCAAGGTTTTTAAGTTGCAGACTTCTACATGGCTTCCTTCAAAGCATTTTTAAACAGTCCCGTTGGTCCCAAAACGACTCATTTTTGGGGTCCCGTCGCTAACTGGGGATTTGTTATTGCTGTATGCTTCTCCACCTGAAACAACAATTTTATATTCATTTGCTTAACTGTCCCGAAGTGATGTTCTTTAGTTTTGCAGGGGCTTGTGGACATGCAAAAACCTCCAGAAATGATATCTGGCAACATGACTGCAGGTTGAAATATTGGCTTTCAGATGTGAGCATTTTAATAAATAATAAGACTTATTAAATTTTCTCGCTTGACTTTTGGTGCTGCAGCAATGTGTATATATTCCGGGTTGTTCATGAGGTTTGCATGGATGGTACAGCCTCGCAACTATTTACTTCTTGCTTGCCATGCTTCAAATGAGTCGGTGCAACTTTATCAACTCTCCCGTTGGGCCAAGGGTCAAGGGTAAGTAATCTATGATAGGATTGATACATAAGCAGTTTTATGTGTCTTTTCCTTGTCTCTTCCTTTCATATGCTTTATCCCCATAAGCCCATATTAATGGGCTAGGAAAATGGTGATATACTTGGGATCATAGTTGTTATTTCTTCATGTGGTGGCCTGTGTTGCGCTTGGTGTTATCAACTGGGCAGTATCTTCCTTCTGTAGTGTTTAGTCTTTCTCTTGTAAAATACGATTAACCAACTATGCTCGTCTTGTTTGGACATACAGTAAGCAAACTTTTCATGACAATGTAGAACAGGTCCTTTTCTACTTATTAAACTGTTTATTTATACAGCCTAAAGATGAAAGGAATAAAAATACAATCTTTTTTTTTTTTGTTGGAATTGGGATTGCCTGAGCTGCAAGTGAAGTAAGATGGGTTGAAAAAATTTAAAAATACTGGAAAGAAGACTTGTCTGCTCCTCCATGTAGTGGTGTCAACTTTGCCTGGCGGGGCTGGGTGTAGGGAAGTCCGAGGATGAGACCCACCTATTGGCCTGAGTTGGCTTGACTTTGTGGCTGGTCATACCTAGCCCGTCTCGTTCCAAGGTAGGCGAGCACAGGCCTGTATTGTGACTTCTAGTCACTCTCAAATCAACTGTCTTTTTGGGTTATCTTTTTCATTCCTCGTAAACTTTGATCCTTGTTTGTCTTGCTTAAGAGCCTTCGTAAAGCATGCAACTAATCTATATACTTGTATATTTGTAGGTACTTGGGGGGAGAGAAGAAGGACGAGGCCTCATCTCAATGAATCAATACTGCTGTTAACTTCTTGGACAATCACTTCCTCCTTGAAAACCCCGCGCAAAATAGGAGCTTTAGATTGTGAATTTTCATGCAACTCTCTTCATTTCTGATCAAAAACTCGCTATGCATCGAGCTTAATGAGAAGCTGTCTATCTCAGTTCAATGTTATTAATTCAGAGAATGATATGAAAATTGAATAGGTTGCTATTTGCCCTTCAATGGCCCCCATATATCTCAAAATCATAAAACATTAAGAGTGCCATCCGAGTAATAACTATATTAAGGAATAAGGTTATAAATGAAGTAACATGAGCACAAAAATTTGGCATTTCATTTGGTAGCCTCCATGAAAAACAGTTACAGTATTCTTTCGAAATTTCCTAGTGATAAAAATAAATAAAGCGGCTAGCCAGAAGAAACACTTTTAAATGATTTTACAAGAACTGTTCACACATTTATGTAGCAAAACTTGTTTCCAGTTGTAGCATAAATCCAGGTGAAGAGTGTCAATAATCTTCAGTTTTTAATCTTCCTTGCTAGTTTTCTTGGATTTCTTTTTCTTGCTTCGACTATCCCCATGCCCTTTAGCCTTCTTTTTCCTTTTTGTGGGAATTGCTTCATAATCGTCTAGGCAAGGTACCTCGTTCACATCTTGTGGCTCGGGAGAAGAACCAGCAACATCTGAACAAGCACCACGACATTGTAAAATGTTAAGCTGGGAAAATTTGCAGCCTAAACTTTGTGTGGGCAATAACAAGTGAAGCGCGAAAAGCTTCTTCACCTCAAGCTGCCAAAGCTATAGCTTGAAGAAGTAAAAAGCGGTGATAAAATTAATAAATACTCTACCTTGAGTATGAAAGTGAGAATCAAAAACAACATTGGTGATATGCTGCTTCAAGAAAACCTGCATCCAATTAAAAACAGATACATTAATTGCAAAAATGTAATCTTCCATCTTTAGCCCCTAAGGATCCTTGGAAACGAAAATTCTCTTGCAGATCTAGGTTACCAGTAATGATAAGCAAAAACATGTGATAACATACCGCAGACAGTAGTTGCCTAGAATGTATATCCCAAATGCGCAAGTAGCTGTCCAACCCTGTAACAAAATCGAAGCGGCAAAGATACAAATTATTTTGTTGAGCACTGAACCACTGATCCTTTAGTAGTAACATATGATGCTGGTCCATAGACTGTTCTCAAACAAATTTAAATAGACAACTATAAGAAACGATCTTTAACTTTTCAAGTTACTATTTCTAGAACAGGAGCAAGGACCCAAAAATAATGATAAAAATGAGGCTGCTTTCATGTTGATGTACTCACCACATGAGGCAATTATGGGTAGTTCTGGGTGCCTGGCTATTGATCTTATACTTCCGGAGCATTTTCCAGTGAAGCATCCCAACAGTTTCCCTACAATACTCAAATAATATACAAAGAACTAAACACGACTATAATAAACCTTGCTAGCTTATGAAATGAATTAAATTGGTATGGCACAATCTCCTCAAGAACTGGTCAATGATTAATATTTTCAAGGTATATTGGATTAAAATATTGTCAGTCAGCAAGACATAGCAACTTCACAGAAGCAATTGAATCGATTCAAATAAATTTGAGGAGCATGAAAGAACTTGACAAAACAATATCAAAGGGTGGAAAGGTGGGAAAAGATAATGATACAAACTACAGATTGAAAGTGCTTGGGTACAAATTCACATATCATAAACCCAACAATCTTGCCAAGGAAGCATAATTTATGATGATATGCAGCAAAACGAAATAAAAAGCAAAAGGAAGGGTGAACTTTTAAAAATAAGTAAAGCGAAACAGAAAAAAGAGGAGAACAAGTGAGCGTTTCAAAGTAACTATTAACTACAGATGTAAAAGGTTTGAACCACACCTGTGCGTATGTCAACAGAAGCAAGGTCACCCGAGCTATTTCCTATATATACTGTATGTCCATCAAGATCCTCAGCAACAGCTTTAATAGGGGTCTCTCGAAAATCAACTGACATAACAGGTCTTCTCTGAGCAGAAATGTCATAAAGACGAACCTGTCAAATTCACACAAGTAAATATCAACCCGTCTTTGTCATTCTTTAAAAGGAGAAAAACCCTTGACAAACAAATAAAATTTTACATGCATTAATCATCCTGCACACTAAATGCCAAATAGTCATCATAACAGACAACTTTACTAATGACCAACTCAAACACTCATTCAATGACTTGGACTTCTCTTTACAGTGTCTTGCCCACTTGAATTTTCCAGTGAGGATAAATCTAAGCAAACATTAATCTGTAGACAAACACTGCTTTACCATTTTAATATATTAGCACGATCCATCTGTACTCCTTTTACTATTTCTCCGTTCTCCCTTTCTTTTGAAACATTCCTTTCCGGTCTTTCTGCCGCACATGAAACTAGATCCTAACCATCCACAAGAATAATAATGGAGCCTCTTCCAAAGCAATTCTAAAATCCAAGCAATAAAAGTAGCTCTCTCACAAAATTTCTTATATCTTATTTGTTGGGCTTCAGAACAAGAAGCTAATATTAAAGTTCAAATCAGATGGAATTTAATATTCTTCTTTTATGCAATGATATGCTATTAACTAAATATAACATTTTTTTCCATCAGTCAGTGGCAAAACAGTATATGCATTTCAGATATACATTCAGTGCACTCTATCCTTATCCACTGTGATACCGTTCGATTTATGTAAAAAGGTGTTCGACATCCCCTACAATTGCGAAGAAAAATTTTCAGAAGATTTTTTGCAGAATTCTAACAACCTTAAAGTCATGTGTGCCTCAGGTACAGTTGCCTACTAAATGCTTTAGAAATTTCCCCACACAATCCCACCAGAGAGGGGACTGGCATAATGAATTTGCACTGGATAAAGTGATTATTTTTCTTCTATAGCCCTAACTATAAAAACTGCTTCCCTGAGAGAAACTAAAACTACAAAGGTATTTGTCGTGGTATTAAAGGCGAACGGTAGGACGGTACCTGATGACAGTTGGTGCCAGCCACAAATTTATGATGATCGTCCTTACATAAGAATGTTGCAGATGTAAACCATGTTGGTGTAAATATATCAAGACTGTTTTTAGGGGGCTGCACAAGATGAATTCGGCAACAAAATGCTTGAGACAATAATCTTTCAACCAAAAAGAAAGAACTAGGGAAAAACTTAGGGTGCTTTCGGTTTGCTGTTTTGAAGCTCGTTTCAATTTTGAGTTTTACAAAACACTAAAAAAGTGTTTGGTTTGGCATTTTTGAAAACAAGGATAAACTTATAACATAAAACTCAAATCGCATTTTGGACGTTTTCAGTTAAAATTCTAAAAACACTCCCAACATGGAAAACAAGTGTTTAAATAAATTTTTGAAAATTATAAATTTTAAAAATAAAAATATATAATTCTAAAAAATATAAAAAATATAAAAATATATAATTCTATTTTTACTGAAAACTAAAACACAAACAAAATGGGCACTTAGTAACTTACTGATTTTGCAGCCCAAATTTTAGTGCACTTTTGAAGATCCCATACATTGACTTCAACACCCTTCCTGAGTACGAAAATAGGAGTCACGATCCCTTGGAGCATGATAAATTACCATCAACTTCAATTTTAACATTAAATACTTATAGAAACTCACCCTCCAAACAAAGCATAGTTTTCTTGCTCTTCCACTTTTGAACACAAAATACTACCTGACCCACATACATTAAACGTTGTTGGAGAAGGATCACGGATAGAATCTGATGGAAATTTGCTGTCCTCAAAAGATTCTATTCTTACAGATCCATTTGTGGTGCATGCAAGCAATGTGCATGACCTAAATTAAGATAGTAGCAACTTGATAAGTGCTACAGAATCAACATCAACATCTTCAACAATGTAACAAAATAGGGAGTACACGGATAAGTAATTGCAGCATGAAAAGTAGCAAAACAAGGAAAGCTCAATGTCGAAGAAGCTTAAGCCATCCATGATGCAGGGGCATTTGAAGCCAATCTAAGTCCAGACACGGCGGTGCATAGGAATGCTTGCCAATCATTTGTACAAGATATGTATATAAGAAAATAGTTTTGAAAAGAAAAAAATACAGGTAACTCCCAGCGCCTAAGTCCTAGTAAAACTTTTAAGCTCAATGAAGCCCCTGTTTGGAGGAATATCTCCAAAGAAGTCCTTTTGTATTCAGTTACATTAATTATTCAGCTCAGCTAAATACTATTTATTCTCAATTTGAATTTCAATCATTCATTTGGCTTTGAGTTTTCTTTTTTTTCATTTTTTTACACTGCAATTATTTATTAATCTATTGCAAATGTTAAAGTAAATAGCCAAACATACCAACATTTGAGAAAATTGTAGTATGTAGGCAACTATTGGAATCTACAAAATGAAAACAATCAATGTTGCAAGCATGAAATTATACCATTTTTTGGATTTTAATCATTTTAATACTACAGAGTGCCAATTTTTTTATTGTTAATTATTATATCTTTGTTTGCATTTACATTTTCAAATCACCAAACTCAATATAAATAAAACTTTGGCTCAAATCCTTCTATATTACTTCATTCCATGTATCTGAACCATCTACATCTGTTCTTTCACAATTTATCATCAACAGACTATATCTTAATGAAATCACAGATATGCTTATTTCTAATTCTATTGTTTAACATAATTCCATTTCAAGATTTTACACGCAAACTGTAAACACAGTATGTATATATAACTAGAATTAATAGTGTAATCAAAATTTTGGAGAAAAGAAAAGATGCTTCTCTTAACTTTAGGAGCTATTTGAAGATATTTCAAAATAGTAGGCTCCGACATCTTAAGCTTTTTTAATAAATCTAATTGTCTTTTGAATAACATCATAGGACTTGAATCTTTCACTTTGAAGATATACATTCATCTTTAAAGTGGACTCGACACTTGATCCATACAGACAGACAACTCCTATACCAGAGTTCACATAGAACCAACACAAAGCAAGAGTACTAACAATTCCTGTAGATCGGTCCTGAAAAAAAAGGTGTAGATAACGTCCAAAGCACGAAGTAGACGATGTTCAATTAAGCAAAATGAAGGGATGGAGAAGGAAGATAAAAATGAAAACCAACAGCATGCAGCACTACTATAAAACTATGCTATTGGTATCATTTTGTACACCAAATATAACTGAATACCCCTGAAAGGGCAAGGAAGCATAAAAAATCCACATGCATAACCAGGAAAAAAAAAAGGGTTAAAAGGAAAGAGCCAATATTACGCAATTGCAGCAATACCAAAAATATGCCAGTATAGCTCATGTTATTCCCTTTTACAAGTCAGTGATAACTCTCTTAATGTCACTAGGTTCTCTTAATTATTAAACCAAGATGCTGAATCATGTTTAAATTTATATTCTAAAATTTGCTAGAACTTTAGCCCCTTCTATGCTAAGAATCAACAAATGGAATTTCAGAAATAGAAAGCAAAATTGAGACACATTTAACAGATTAAATGTAACTACAAAAGCAAGTTATGATACCTTGTTGATGACTCTGATCTCTGCTTTTTGAACAAATGCAATCCGGCGATGGGATCATCCTCAGGCCTAGTCCCGTCTTGACAGGCATTAGGAATGGAAAGACGAAGATCCCCATTTATAACACTAATCACCTCTATCTATCAAGCAAATTTACAATCCAAAGAATGCTTAAAACTCAAGCAAGAACACATGAAACGCAACATATGTACTAGATTTTTACAAGAGGAACTACTTACCAAACCACTTTTTCTTGCAACACCCAGCAGCTGCAGAAGTTAAAATATAAGTAACAAAGTATCAGATCACAACATAACAGCAATATTTGACTGGGAGAAATTGTAGAAAAATACAGAAACTGTTCAAACAGAAGCACCAGACTTAGAGACCTCGCTCAATTAGTATATGATTTAATGCCACATAGAAACATGACAATCTTCATTTTTATAAGTTTGAAGTTGCCAAACATACACGAATAAAGAAAGATCTGCAGTACGTAAGCAGATAGGATGTGCAAGATTAAGAAATACATACATCTCACACAACTCAGAGCTTGATTACAACTTCAATATTATTAATATTAAAATATTTGGATTCATGGCCTTTAGGTACTAAAATCTATGTTTCCAGACAAGAAAAATATATATCTAAAAAGGCAGTTGTACCTCTTCAATACATTTGGTCTTTTTCTTCCATTAGCCAGTGATCAATAGTAGATCCCCATTACCGTTTTGAAAATAAAAGTTCAGCTTTTTAATAATTTATTTCTTTACGCCATAAAGTAACCTAATTGATCGTCAAATTACTCAATTGGTAATTTTTCAAATGTATCCTGCAGTAACTACAGAGCCAAAATTTTAAGTTCTTACAGATTTGCTAGTTAATGTATAATGAGATGATATCAATATATATGGGTGTTAAGTCCATATTACTCTCTTAACTACCTAGAATTTCTTAATTTCCACTTCCAGTTTGTTCAATTGCACAGTAAACCCAGTCCCTGGGAGTAATGTTGGACTCCGTCAATGAAGTCCTCCGTAAAAACCACAGAAAACTGCAACATTCTGACACTATTTTGGTGACTTACACCTCAATATCCAGTCAAAATGAAATTTAAAAGCTCCTCTCCCAAGTAATTCACAGCATTCCACAGCAATCCTAAGGTGGGTTTCAATTTATTCAATCAAAAGTTATGAGATGGCTTGTCATCAAACTCAGGTACTCCATTTATAAGTATCCAATTGTACCAATAACGATACGGATTGTAATTTAGATACATAGTTGAGTACAAAAGAAAAATTACAAATAAATTGTACTTGCAGCATTTCTTTACCTTGGATATTCAAAGTCCAACTAAAAATCTAATAAATGTAAATATTCATAAAAAAAAAAAAAAAAAAGCGCGCGCGCGCATACACTTTATTTGCAACTGCAATAATTGATACGGTGCTGCAACTTTATCTGAATTACTAAAAACCAATTTCACTTGATAAAACAACAACCGCCACTATTACAAAAGATAGCAAGAAAAAACTTACAGGGTCCGTCTTTCTGTCCAGAATCGAAGCAGCAAGCACACTTTTGGAGGAATCCGGTTCACCCCATCTCTCCACCACCTTTGCAGCAGCTCCACTTTGCTCACCCCGAGTCTCAATAACTGTCAAAACGCCAAACAGTAGCAGAAAAAAAAAAACACTCATTGAGTTCGATTAAATTTTCTAGACTACATCACACTGTTTCATCACACTGTTTTTTATTGTAAGCATAAACAGTTGTTTCAATATTTTACCCTTTACAAGGCCGAGAACGTCGGCGGTCAAAGCTCGAAATGGAGGACAACCAGGGCTCTCCACCGTCGTAGTACGCGGCATCTTTCTCTTGTATTGAGCACCCGATTCTGATTCTGTAAATATATGTATGCAGATCTCTCGGCGGCCGTCTAGAGAAAGAAAGCTCGGTGGCAGCGGCTATTGCTGGTGATTTTATGGGCCTTTTCTTGATGGGCTTCAAGAAGCCCATTTGTATTCATTGTTAGTATAAAATTTGGGTTTTGTGGAAAGGA
>CAIGRS010218563.1:0-14904 GCA_903798395.1 Fraxinus floribunda | reverse complement strand
TCACCACACATATGTCTAGAACATACACTATCAAGATACCATGTAGAGTTATTTTTAGCTTTAAGTGTAACGTAGGAAACATAGCAATTCAGCTGATCGTCAAACCTAGAGAGATCACTCTTCTTAACCCAAACCTTATTAGAAGTAGAAGTGATTCTAGTTAACCGAGTCATCATCTAAGTTAAGTGGCTAACCTATCTTCTAAAGAAGTTAACCTTGCTTGAGATATCATGAAGTTGTGAGCTTACTACACCTAGGTCTATTATGTCCCAGTGCACCACAATGGTGACATGTGGGAATAAATTTAGGTTCAAACCTACTCAGAGGTTGATGAAGATATATAGGACATTTGACCTTACGTTGTCTAGTAGGTTTCAATCCTAAGAAATTCTTACCCTTTGGTTTAGGATAAACAATATTATGAGCTTTGTTAGTTGCCGGGGACGAACGTGGTCTTGGATGTATTTGCAGTAGTATTCCCATTTTGAACGTAACCCAGACCATGCCTATTTCCAACAGGCTTGTTCATCCCTAACAGATTATCAAGTTTTTTGTGTACCACTCACGAAAGATTGGAGTTGAGTATTAGATTTTTCAAGATCACTTGTTAAGGATTTAATTTTGGCTTCAACTCACTCAGATTTTTAGTAGAGTCCTCAAGGTCACCTATGAGTTTTCTTTATCTCTTTCAAGATCATTTACCTTTTTCAATACAACTTTATCGACCATTTTTATTTTAAGACTCTCCTCAAATAGTTCATGATAAGATTTGTGAATATCAGGCTCATTCTCAGATTCTACCTCAGATTTTTCACTCTGTTCATCACTTTCAATCGTTTTATTTTCCTTATTAGATTATATGAAGGCCATAAAACTTTATTCATCCTTACCACCAGAGGTATCACTTTGAGCACTCGAATCTGATTCATCATCGCTTAAGGTCACTGCTAATGTCTTACGTCTTTCTTTATTCAAACTCTTTTTCAAGTTAGGACGTTCATCCCTATAGTGACCAAAACCCTAACACTCATGACATCTAACAGGTTGGATTTTCTTATTAGCAATCATAGAGTTAATTCTTCTCACTTTTATCTTTCGAGAATTTATTAAGGACTTCATTTTTTCGTTCTCGAGACTTTCTCCTGTTCCTCACCACCTTCTAGAATTTTTTAACAAAATAAGCTATTTCGTCGTCCCTAAAGGTTTCAACATCAATTGACTCACTATCTTCTTCCCTAATAGTGTTCATCGCTATGGATTTAATCTTTTAGGTTGAGAAACAGTGAGTTCATAGGTTTGAGGGATCTTACGAGTTCTTCCATCTTAACTGCATTTATGTCCTTACTTTCTTCAATCATAGTGACTTTAGGTCTAAACCTTTCAGGTAGGGATCTAAGCACTTTTCTAAAGATCTTGGACTCGGGAATCTTTTCACCTAGGTTAAAATTAGAATTAATTATGTCATTCAACTTCGCATAGAATTCATCGAATGATTCATCATCCTTCATTCTAATTTCTTCAAACATAATGGTTAACATATGCAGTTTAGAACTTTAAGTTTTAGTTTCCTCGTATGTGGTTTCTAAGATGTCCCAAACTTCTTTAGTAGTCTCACACATCAAAACTCTCCTAAACTCTTCAGCAGACACAGCCATGAATAGGGCATGAATACCCTTACTGTTGCAGTTACACTTAGCTAAATCTTCTTTTGTCTATAGTGAGATGTCAGTGGGTGTAACTACACCGACAACACTGGTTGAAGGTACAATTCTCCCAGTTTGAACGCTAATCCAAATATGCTCATCCAATGCATTAAGGAAGTCTCTCATTCGAACTTTACAATAAGTATAGTTTCTTTCGTCAAAGAATGGAGGCAGAGACAATGATCGACTCATGTAGAATAATTTAAGGGTCTGGGCACGAAATCAGGCTCTGATACCAATTGAAATAATGAGATTCGACCCAAACTATACCTAGAGGGGTTGAATAGGTATAAATGCAGAATTTAAAAATTATAATTAATCAGCAATAAGTCATTAATTAATTATCTCTAGATGATTATGCAATCATTTCAATTATCGTATGTTTGAATACTGTAGAATATAAAAGTAGTAAAGAAACGGTAAATAACGCATAGTATGATCACGGAGAACCCCCCAATTGAGTAAAAACTCCAGGTACTTTGCCTGTAAAAATCCACTATAAACGATTGAACTTACAGTTCGTCAGACAAGACGATGACACGAACTCCTAGTTGTAGTTTTCAAAGCCCTTTTGGAATGTGCAATCCTACAGCAACTCCTAGCTTTATCAATTTATCTATCTCCTGTAGATCAACGAAGAACTCCAGTTACATTCCCTTCATCTTCAGTACTTTGACGATATGTAAGAAGCAGCAGTTTGGTATTTGATTTGAGGAAGTGATGTTTTTGTCGCCAAGAACAGATCACAATATAAAGGTTAAAAGATAACCGATGAAGAGAATATGAAAACAATGTGTTTTGCTCAATGATCAACGTTAGAAAACCCGTCTGTGGCATTTGGTATTTATAGTTTAGGTTTAGGGATTGAATGGGCCAGACAAAAGGCCTTAAAAGCACAAATTAGAATTTTTCGGATAAAACTATCGCTCAAGCGAGGGCTGAGCGAAGGCAAGGCGATAGGCGGGTGACGCAATTTCTATTTCTAACGCTCGACCCGTGTCTTGTCATTAAGCTAGCAAAATTTCGTCGTCGTTTTTCCTTCTTTTCCATTCTCAAACTCTAGACCTAATATAACACAAATTCAACTAATTGCAACTAACTCCTTGACTTTTATACAACATATTAATTTTTGTCCTTTTGTTCACATATTTGCCAATTACATCAAATACCTAACAGGTTGAATGGGCCGAAAAAATCTATTTGAAAATGTAAATTAGAGTTTTTCGTATAAACTTGTCGCTCGAACTAAACCTCAATGATAGGCAAGAGACAGCCTTTCGCTCGAGCGAGAGCCCGATGATACGTGAGTGACGGAGATTCTGTTTTTGTTGCTCGAGCAGTGTCCAGGAGATCCTATTTTTGTTGTTCGATCAGTGTCCAGGCGACGACCTTCCTATTTTCATGCTCGAACTCTAGTCATCTTAACCCAGTTTATACAAATTGCACCCTATGTCCTTGACTTTTAGAACACGTCACAAATTTAGTCCTTTTGTCCACAAAATTGCCAACACTAAAAACCTAACAAATGCCAATCAATAATCCAATTTATTCAATATTTTTTCCAAAATATATGAAACATATGTTTAACACAACTCGGTCCTATTCCTTATCCCAATTCATATGAACAAAATGCATTAATTCATAGGTTTTATCCCACAACATTACACATATCATAACTATTATTCCTAAAACCCATTGTCCGTATGTTAAATATGCAGTATTCTACATATTGTGAGCCTCCTAACACTACAAATAGGGAACAAGTTTGCTAACTGGTAGCTAAGTAACTAAATAATACAATATGAATGTATAAATGATCGAAAACCTAAAAAATTACCAAATTCATGAGTAATGAATTGAATTTAACAACTAATAAGCTTCATCATCCTTCCAATACAAAGAAAGAATCTAGCCTAACACTCTTGTAGTTAAATTATACAAGAAAAACTGGAAAATTATCACCCGAAATTAAAAAAGAAGAAAAAGGAAAGATCCATGTTCTTGACTTGAATGGGCCATGGATCTTCAAATTCTTTATATGGCTCGCCTTGATTTGACGTATAAACTTGTTCTTCACTGTCAAAACATGTAGAATATATGTAGAATTAGGTCGAATGGAGGTTTGAGAAGTTCTAGTCAAGTTTTGGAATATTTAAGATGCCAAAAAGATAGCCTAAAATTGTTACCAAACAAAAACATTAAAAAAACCCGAATTTCCCAAAATTAGCCTAAGGCGCACAATGAGGAATTGCCAAATGTGGGGTACTTCAGGCGGATTTAGAAGTAGAGGAGGTGCGAGCCTCCTTTGAGAGGCCTAGGCTTGTCTCAACAGCCGAACAACCTTCAGTATTTTTGTCATAGCATTCTCTACTGATATCCGATTGAGACGATTCAAAGTGTGTTAGAAAGTAAATTCAAAAGGTTAAAATTCACATTTAGATATCATTTTCCAATTCGAGCTTTGCTATACCAAAAATGAGTCTCAATATGAGGCAGAAAATACAGAACATAACTCTTTTGGTTGGAAATTGATGTCTTCATTTTAATTTCCGAACTTTGGATCTCTTACAATTAAACTCATTTTTGCCATTTTTCTCTAATTCTTCGTCAAATCATGAGTTTTACCTATTAAACGTAATACATAACAAATTAGGTAATAAGTCATTAAAAGAACTACAAAATGTTATTATTTAAAGTCCCTCATAAATACTGCAATGATGATAGAAAATTGGGAAGGCACATGCAATCACATGGAACATTGCTAGCTGATTTTTTTTCTTTTACACGCACATACCTAAACACATCACCCACTACCCAGACACTACACGAACAAATACCACACTCTCTCCCACAATATGTACCCGAACACTACACTACACACTCATACTTCACTTGTACTTCACACCACATATCACCAAGGATTTCAATTTCAACTCATCAAAATCACTCATATCCTACCAAGAATTCAAGGTATGTTTTCACTTTTGCCATGGGTTTTACTTCTCTCATTTTCCTTAATGTTTCTTTGAATGTTTACTAGAGGAGATGTGGGTTTAATTAGATGTTGGTTTGTGTGATTTATTTTGCGTTGGATACTTTTGGCTTGAATTATAACCATGGTGTTCAAGAAATTCTTGAATCAATACGATGCATCCTAGGTGTTCGATGAAATGCCTAACTGAACATTTGTGATGCGGTAGCATTATTTTCAACTTCAATATGCTTTTTATCTATTTTGAAATGATTTGTGTGCATCCCATTGCAAAATAAGTTGGAGCACACCAACCCCACATTTCCACACATAGCCATGACATGGGTAGGCAAGAGTCATTTCACATTCCTCACTTCGTCCCTCTGTTTTCTAGCTCATTTGACATCCGTTTCATCTCAATTTTTGATATGTGTGAGACTACTATGCCAACTTGCATATGCCCAGAGGTTGTCTAGAAAATTTTCAACTTTTCATGACGATGTCCGATGGTGAACTTTCATTGCTAAACATGTGTCTAAATGTC
This sequence comes from Fraxinus floribunda, assembly GCA_903798395.1. Taxonomy (NCBI): domain Eukaryota; kingdom Viridiplantae; phylum Streptophyta; class Magnoliopsida; order Lamiales; family Oleaceae; genus Fraxinus; species Fraxinus floribunda. The sequence continues at coordinate 9,686 of CAIGRS010218563.1, read as the reverse complement.
ACATTTTCCTTCTTCTTCCATGATTATGGTTCTTTGCACAACATGTTGCCATGTTTTATTTGTTATCCATCTTCATGCTATATTTTTTCATGCATCGAATCATTCCATCGTTTATATTTTTTTAGCCAATTATATACCACAATGGACTTCGCACATGCCTTATACACTTGGACATTTTTCTAAGGCCTCGGTGCCTATCTTATTTGCTTATCTTCATGCACCTCCTCTTTCAATTTTTGCATCACTTATAACTTACTTGTTACAATTTTCTCTGTATTGAAGAATGTCTCCTAAATGCACATTCAAAGAAAAGGAAAAGGTTGGCTCCAGTTCGGGCAAAACTCGAACATTGACATTTGAAGGCGGTGTACCACGATTTATGAACAGCGAAGCTCATGTCAAATACTCTGAAGTCATCTCTCATTGGGCAATCAACCCCGAGCGACCAGTTAAGCTTGATGATTTTCTGGGTTTTGAATTAATCGGTTTGGTTCAGTTTGGGAGAAATTTGTGGAGTGACCACACCCTACTAATGAAGTTTGGTCAGGGAGTTCTACATAATCTTTAACAGTAAGATTGACACACTAGGATCTGAGCACCAACACCTAACATAGGTGAGGGACAAATGGATCATGTTTACGCCCGAGGTCATTCACGATTTTTAACAACTATTGTGGAACAATGTGGTACATATCCTAATCGACTTTCATTAGCCTAAAGTAACGGAGGTGTTACTTGGGCTTGCAAATGCATGGCCACTTCAAATAACGGAATGGCATCAAATGGAGCTCACTCCATCTATTGCTATCTTGTGGCTCTTCATATGCCACAACATCAAGCCGACCTCACACCGAACCACATTTATGAATCCTAAGGTCGATTTTCTATATCGTTTAGTTCGGGGGAACAAGATTGATCTTGCTACATTCATCTATGAGAAGATTCATGCAGTAAGAGTTTGGGACGATCGTCGCAGCTCCTTGATATATCCAAGTTTAATCAGTGGCATTTGCAAGATCTCGGGCATCCCTATCCCACCAGGGGAACTACCCCGAGAAATTGAGCCCATTCATCAAGTGCAGTACATTGAAGGCACAAGAAAGGGATCGGATGAACCATAGAGAGAAGTTGGCACTAAGATGCAGACAAAGCGGAATGATTCGCAGCGATTTGGCCATTTTTCCTACAGTGCTAGTAGGGAATCTCTCCTAGCTTGGTGAGAAATAGAAACAACGAATGGAAGGTTGAGCATGTACGTGGCCAAGTAGACGGGATTCAGTTACGAGCCAATGAGACACGAGATCACCTAGGCAGCATGGAGACAAAGGTTAGAGAATAAATCACTATCATTCGAGGTCTTCAGTCCGAGCTTTCCCACCAGTTTGAGTTGATGCACCAAATCCTGGCTCCACTACCTCCACCTGGAGACAGTACTGTGGGTTCCAATTTTCCACCACTACCTCCATATTGATCAGGGGAGTACCAGTCCCTCTCTCTATTTTTAATTGCTAAATGTCCTCAATTATGCATGTTTAACGTTTGTTTTTGTATTCCAATATTGAGGACAATGCTAGATTTAAGTTTGGGAGGTGGTATAATCATCTATCATAATTGTGTTACTTTACTGCTTTCGTATGTTTGTTGAGTGATTTGAAAAAAATAAAGGAAAAAAAATGAATTTTGTTTATGCAGCTTTCATTTAGTTAATTTCAATTTTCTTTAGTTATTTAATTTCTAGCATTAAATTTGAATTATGTACTTGTGTGGGTTTTGATAGCCTTATCGGCAATGATGTGGATATTGGAATATAATGTATTAGGAACTATGGATATGGTGCACAACTTGATTGATCAATACCCGTTTGTGTTAAACTTGACATAATTCGCGCACGACACTCATGTTTACATTTTGAGTTGATGATTTATTATGTAGAAAATAGTTCAACATAGTGAATAGATCCGAATAACATCTATTGAACTTAACCATGATATATTTTTAGAACAATTTGGAGGTGTTTGATCTGTTGTAAGGGACCGTTGAGATAGGTAGGGACTCCGTTCATATCAATTTCTTGTGTGGAATATCGAAAACCAATGAGATGAAGATGAGATGAAAGTCTCAAATTAGGGATTGTTCTGTGAGTAAAAAAAAGAGAGTCCCTACTTGTTGTAATGTAAACTTGAAATAGTTTGACTCATCTAGACTAAGAGAGGGTAATGAATAAATGTGAATGAGTTCAACTTTAGAACACACCCTGGGAAATTGAGTGAAAAGAATAAGTTTGAGAATATGTGTATCTCTCGAGCGAAGAAAGGAAAAACATGACCATTGTGGGTTGGAAATGAACCAATCTTGAACTTGATATGTTGACATGAGTTCACACACACACACGTTGGGTTTTACACTCAAAGTAAAGGTTGATTTTAAATTGTGTTCTATTGACATTATTCCATGTGTACTGAATAATGAATACCAATCCTTAGACACGGCAGGTTATCAAACCATGTTTGTATTGAATAAAGTCATTTTCTTGTTTGAGGACAAACAATAATGTACGTTTGAAGGAGTTGATAAGTGCATTTTTCAACATTTATTTGACCACACAACATGACTAATTGTTGACACAAGCGTTTGAATATGGCTTAATTCTATCTAAGTTCATTTTGTAGCACTATATTGATGGATTTGGTGGAACACGAGAGAATTGGCGAAAAAGGACAAAAAAATGAAGAAAATGAAAGTTCTGGGACCAAAATGCAAATAGCCAAAAGATAACTTGAGGCATGACTCGAGAACGTACACGAGCTAGATTATAATTCGAGGGATGCATGGGTGAAGAAAAGAGGTCAAAATGAGAGAAAGTTTTGTCTTACTACTCTTCACTTGATTGTGAAGCACAACCAAATTACTCAAGCACTTTAGATGCAAGGTATAGCAGCTTGAATAAGATGAGCATCAATCATCTTTCCTCACTACATTGGGATAATATCTTTCACAAGCTTTTCCCAAGACTTCTTAAAATATTTAAAAATAGACATTGTCGCCCGAGAAATAAAGACAAGTAAAAAAGAAAGAACCTAGAGTCTAATTCTTTGTCAAGACAAGGACTGAATAAAGACTTTGAGTCTGATAAAAACTCCCTCGACGAATAAGAGATCTGGAAGCTGGTTAATTACCTCTTGTCAATTTTCGCTTTCCTTTAGTAGGGTCCCTAGAGCGAGGTGGCGAAGGGACAGAAGGAGTAGGTTCTAGAGGCAAAGATATACTTTTCCTAGGACCTCCAAAACCCTCAACCCCTTGCAAAGGTATATCCTTGGGTCCTCCGGATCCCATAAAGGGCAACCCAAAAATTTCCTTAGGAATGAAGGATGTCGGGGTTTTCTTCTACTGCTTTGAAGACGAACTTGCAGCAAGGTTCGCATTGAAATCAATTCTCACTTCAAAAATAAAGTCAGGGGTTAACAAAATTATTGGGAACAAAAATAAAAATATGTTAATGCATCTACTCACCCATTTTAGTTTGTGTTCCAATATTGTAGAAATTAGAATTTGAAGGATGGAGCAATTTCTCTGCTCCACGAGCTTCCTAATTTATATTGAGGATAGGGGCTACGAGAACATGAAGGTCAACACTGTTTGACCTTTAAGGGGAACCTTATTGCACCCTAAAAGGAAAGAATATTAAAATAAGACAAAATAAAAATTTAACAAAAAATTATCATATACACAATACTCACTATATTCTCCATAATACAAAGGCATAGAAAGTGATGGGTTAGGATCATTTGGTTGAAAATCCCAGATGCCTCGAACTAATAAAAATCATTCTTTTGAGTTATGTACCTTGTTGGAGTAATTACAAATTTTGGACATGATTTAGGAAAGCATGGAGAGAAATAATAAAATCCCTTTTGCTAGTTCGCATTACTACTATTGCAAAATAATCCCACAAGTGTACGGGTTCGTTGTACAAGTAATAGTTGTGATGAGTGAGTTATCGTCCCACGGGGAATAAGACTTAATTCTAGTATATCCGATATATCTAAATTTGTAACAATAATAAGGTATGATTAATCTGTACTTAACTACGTTCTACAACTATGAAAGCAATAAAAATGTGATTTTTAAATCAAATGTGGATGAATTTATTGGATTCCGATTCCACTAATTGACTCTAAAATTCAATTATCAACTTGTGATAATTAATTCAATCCATGCATTCGTGACGATCGAACTTGTATTTACTATTCTTTTCCAAGATACAATAAACCTGTGTTGATCACGACAAGATCCTATTCTTAGTCCGCATTCATATGATGAACATGCATTAAAACATAGGATTATCACACACAAGCGCACACTTCACAAATATTATTCCTAATATTTATTTTTCATGTGTTTCATATACAATGTTCTACTTGTCATGAGTTTTCCAACATTACGAAACAATTAGTTATCGTCCCACGGGGAATAAGGCTTAATTCTAGTATATCCGATATATCTAAATTTGTAACAATAATAAGGTATGATTAATCTATACTTAACTACGTTCTACAACTATGAAAGCAATAAAAATGTGATTTTTAAATCAAATGTGGATGAATTTATTGGATTTCCGATTCCACTAATTGACTCTAAAATTCAATTATCAACTTGTGATAATTAATTCAATCCATGCATTCGTGACGATCGATAATTCCACTTGTATTTACTATTCTTTCCCAGGATATAATAAACCTATGATTGCCACGAGATGATCATATTCCTAGTCCGAATTCATATGACAAGCATGCATTCACACATAGGATTATCATACGTGATCGCACATACATGCATTAAAACATAGGATTATCACACACAATCGCACACTTCACATATATTATTCCTCATGTGTTTCATATATATTGTTCTACCTATCGTGAGCTTTTCAACACTACGAATAAGCAACTTATAACCCTAATGGTGCGTAAATATTAAAACAATATGACAAAGCATGTATATAGAATCACAACGTAAGAATTAAACTAGAAATCACAAGTATTGAATTAAAAACTAGAAATCAATTAGTTTCATCATCCATCCAATACAAATAAACTTAGCCTAGCATATTAATACGAAAATTACATAGAAAGTAAAAGGAAGCCATCACCCGAATCATGTAAAATTGAAGAAAATCTAGAATTTGACTATTCACGCCTTCGAAATCGGATCCAAAATGGTGAATTCCTCCTTCTCAATGTATTTTTCTCTCTTTATTCTCAAATACGACTCTCGTCCCCAAAAACCCGAAAAATACCTTTTATATTAACCATAAAAAACTCCCAAAACAAGATAAGGAAATAGCCCCTTTTTTCTCTATCTGTCTCAAGGAGTACTCCTAGTAAAAACTAGGGCACACACCTTAGCCCTTAGGTAGGCCTCAGTCAAGGTCAATTTATAGGCACGCACCTTGCCTGTAGGCAACGGCGCGAGCCTTAAGCTAACTTTGAGGCCAAGTGGAATTTGTTGCAAGCGAGGCGCGCACGCCTAGCTAACTTAATTTGGCCCATATCTTTCTACAACTTCCATTTTTGCCCCTTTTCTCCATTTTCTCCATTTCATCTGGTCCTTACTCTTTTATTCATGTCCAATTGACTTCTTACACTCTCGGCTTTCGTTTCTCAGTCCGAGCTAACTTTTGATTATTTGCATTTTAGTCCTCATCTCATTTTTGCATCGATTATCTCCTTTTCTTGCCCTCTTCTTGAATGGGTTTAGTCTCTGTTTAATGGGTTTTTTTTCCATTTCTGTTAAATGTGTTTTTGAGGCTTCTCTGTTTTCATCTAAGATTCTTGAGTTTCTATACAAATTCTTTTCTCCCAAAGATTATTTTCCTTTTGGTTTATAATCTCTTTTTGTCTATTTGCAACTGGATTTTTTTTTATCAGCACGTACGTTCAAGTATATTCAAAAGTGTATATTTTTGATATATCTGGGGTGGATTCTTCTTTGCTTTTTTTGATTGCAATGTTGCTGTTGGTCAGTGATGTTCCATTCCTGCATTAGTTTGGTATTTGATGCAAAATACATTGATGCAGTTCTTTGAATGTGTGAGAGATTACGTATCAAATTCTTTGTCGGTGCTTAAAGTTTTGTTGTCTTCATAGTGTGTGTTAACACATGGAGCAATATTAAGTTCTCAAGACGGGAAGTAATGCTCTTTATGCTAATACAGTTGTAGTTTTTTATTGGGCATTGACACCTCGTGTTAAATAAAATCTTTTGGAGTCGTGGATGGAATATACCAAACACGTTTTAAAACAACACTTTACTGAAAATTAACTTTACATTTTATGTTTTATATCTTATTTTTTAAGATAAAAGGATTATGGGTTTAGATAGTATAGAATTGTTGCCATCAAGTGACACAAATGCATCGTATCTGAATCATGCAAGCCAAGATGGGAATTTAAGTAGGTGGAATAGTGGTGAAAGTAGTTTAAATGTGGCACTTAGTCTTATTGGTCGAAATGAAAGAGAAGCAGAATGTGGATGGTCATCATTGATGAGTGTTGGTTCTAGACCAGCTTGCACATTGGAAGAACGGCACTATGAACCTTCTAATATTTTGTCGTTGAATAATGTTGTCGTTGTATGGATTCAAAAATTTGTAATGAAATTATCAATTTTTATGCAATCCAAAATTTATTCATAAGGAGTCATTTTTAATTTTGTCAATCAATTTGCATAAATTGTTGTTATATATAGAAAAAACTACGACAACGTTTAAAAAAACGTTGCCATAGGGGTCCTACTCTACGACAACACCTCGATTTGTAACACACGTCCAAACGATGCCGTAGGCTGTTTTTGTTGTAATGATTCCTTGGATCCTCCGTCACTGTACTACCTATCATCAAATTCATGTAATAGATTCACGAGTCTGCAATCGAAATCCACACACAGAAGAATTCTTGATTACATGGAGAATAGATTAAAGATTACTTTTTAAGGAAAACGACGAGAGTAATATAACTGATCTTGATCCGGGCATGTATTTATTGGTTAGAAAATAGCATCAAAACCCAGTGGTGGTAAATGAACAAAGAGAATTATTACTAACCACAATGTTGATTAGTAGCAAAACAAAAAGCATAGGGGCGGAATTGTTACAGATTCCAAATGTTGGGGAACCGTAGTAAAATATTTCCTACAAAAAAATTAATTTTGGGGGCAAAATTTTAAAATAAAAAAAGTTCACATATGTGCAGCATGTGTTGCTCCTTGAGTGAAGCATATGTGCACATTGCACGTATTGTCAGTGTGACATAAGTGCAGAGTGTGAAGAGTCACATTCTTGAATGATAATCATAATTATATTACTAATGAATGTATAATACAATGAAAAGAATTATTATCTTCTAGTAGATAAATAGAATGAGGAAATGTATGCATTCTTTTAATGATTTATTTACATTAAAAATATTTACGAATGAATTTAAAAAAATTTCCTTCATTTCATTACTGAGGGTAAAAAATCAGGTTATCCAAATGAAGAAGGAACATTAAATCTACAAAGCAATCACCAAGATGAAGATGGTCAAAGAGAGGTATGCAATTATTCCAAGATTGTATAACATCTTTATATAAATACAAAATAAACTCGATTTTATTAAGTCAATAAAATCATTTCAATGCTCTTGTTTTTTAGTTTACATATTCAATTAAAGGGAATGAGTTCTTACTATATGTTGCTCCTTCCTCATATTCACGTTGCTTTATTGTCATATTAATTTCCACGCATAACATAATCACATACATATAGAGATATTGTAGAACATCTATTGGATGATTCTCATGTTTTTGGACTTTGTAGTTGGTTGGTCGAAATGGTGCACCTGTAGTTGGTGCCAACAAGAATGTAAGCTACATAAAAGATTTTTCTCTAAAAGGCATTAGAATTCCAATTGTTTTTGTGTTCTCTTGTTGTATTTTCTACTTCGCCATGTGATACTGTATGGATGATGATAGTTGAGCAATATTTAAGTTGATGTTTTATCAGTTATATTGGGGGTGAATGATAGTAAAAGGAACCTTCGTGATTATAGTAATATGTAGAAAATTCTTGCTATATAATTATACACATAATCTAAATTCGACTCTCTACATGCCGCATTATTGACGGTGAATTCTTCTAATCTGAATTGTGATTCTGGATAGCTTAAATTTTAGTAGGACAATTAGAAGAATGGTAATGAAGTGTTTTTCCCCTCCTACCAATTATAAGAATGGTACCAAAATTTGCTCGAATTATCATCACGACCAATAAAATCACAAATAATTTAAAAGTTACCAAACAATGCCAAAACATGCACTGAAATAGAATCAACACAACCAAATGTTCCTGTTGAAGGTTCTTTGCTTGACTAAACACTTTTAACCACACTCAATGCATATGTCACTAAATCAGTTTCCATGTACCTATGTGGATGCCTAATATTTCTTTTGGGTCTATCTCTAATAATTGAATACGATGGCACCGTTGGTGGTGTCAAAATGGCATTATCCATAACCTTTAAACTTGACTGAGATTTATTCTTCAACATAGATCCCAAACCAAACTCCAACATACCAAACCGAATGTTTTCCAAAGTGCTAAACCTCTTCTAATTAATTGCACAACCTTGCAAGACATACAACTAGGATCTTTGATGCACCTCTGACACAACATGGACACATTTTCAAACTTTCAAGACTTAACCTTCTCCAATGAACTCGTACTCTTTTAAATCAAGAGTAATTAAGGAGATGAGATTTTTTTTTTCAAATCTAGAACTTGCCTCACTATATCAAATGTTCTGACCGTCCCATCCAATATCTTAGTCCGACCCTTCCAATATCAACTACCTTATAAGGTGCATTGTTGCCCATAACTAAAACATCTTTAGAACCTTCTTCATATGTTGAAAACAAATCTCGATTGGGACACATTTGAAAAGTGCAAACTGTATCAAGAATCCAATCCTTGTCAGATATGGAATCGCCGTCGAAGTAACCAAAAGTTCTCTGTCACTCGAACAATTCGCTACAACATCATATTCATCTGAAGTTTTGGTTGTTTACCTATTTAATTGCAACTATTTTTTCTCTATTCCGCAACTTGTAGCAATCCTTTTTTATGTGTCGCTTCTTCTTACAATAGTTACAAACTTTATTGCTAAAGTTAGATTTCTAATTGCCCTTCTTACAACCATCGTAAACAATAAGGCCTTCTCCATGAGCTGCAAATCCAAAGAGATGCTTCATCTTCTCCTTTGAAAGTAAATCATCATAAACTTCCTTAACGGTGAGAGTATCACGACTATATAATATTTTGTCTCTAAACGGCATATATGAAGTGGGCAACGAACACAACAAAATCAGCCCCAAATCTTCTTCATCGTACTTAACCTCCAAAATTTTCAAATTAACCACAATTTCTTTAAAGGCGGCAACGTGATTTTCTAAGGATGTACCTTTTGTCATACCTTCAAGTGCAATTTGTAAGTTAGACTCTTAGTCATATGTTTGTGCAAAACTCGCAAGCGTACGAGATCATTGACAAGTATTAGAATTGATTAGTTGAGTGTATCGTCCCACAAGTAATAAGACTTAATTCTAGTGTATTCGATATATCTACATTAGCAACAATAATAAGATATGATTGA
>CAIGRS010218546.1:0-26026 GCA_903798395.1 Fraxinus floribunda | reverse complement strand
TACTTTTCAAAAAGTCAAAATGCAAAACAAAATATCAAAAAGCGGACCGCTCATTCCGGCGATCAACCGGTGGCGGTCGACTGGATACAACGGGCTGTCAACTGGACGTCCCTCAAACGGTCCAATTTTTTGACGTTCTGACTTCTGATTTTTCCTTACAAACGGTTATTTTGGTCATCCAAAAATTGACGGTCGACCGGACCAGTCATCTAGCTTGACGAAAACTTTGGCATTTTTTCATCTCTATAAATACCAATTCAATTCTCATTTATAATTAGAACTTAAGAGCATTTAATTAAGTTTCTTGTGAACTAAAACTGCATTGATTTCTCACCTCATTTATAATCATTAAATCAAACTCTTGAGCTTCATTTATTATCATCTATCAAAGTGTTACCCTATTTCTCTTCTTGTACTTAACCTTGGGTTTATCATTCATTAAGAAAAGAATCCTTCATTTGTAAATTCATTTTGGGTTGTGGGTCGTGTTGAGGTCTCGAAAAGCTCAACGTTGTAAAAGAATCAATGCTCCTTAATTGTAAGTCACCGGAAGCGTTGTAAATGGTTGGATTGCACCATAAGTCAATCAACATAGTGAAAAAGGCATTGCTCGTCGGAGAGCTTGTTAACATGGGACGTAGATCATTGCATTTGATCGAACCTCCATATTATATCGTTTGCACTCTCTATCTCTTTTACTTAACACTTTTTACTTTGCTCAAGTTTATAATGTTCCATTTACATGCTTACTTGTGTTTAAGTTATTTTCTATTAGTTGTGTATTCTTTATATTAAAATCTTGAGTGTTTAAATATAAAGTTTTAATAATCAATTCACTCCCCTCTTGGTTAGTCAATCTTGGGCTTTCAAGATACCCCTGCAGGTTTAATCACTCGAGTCATAAAGGCTACAAATAGAAGTTTCACAATAAGACAATATTTTCTCTTTTCATGCAATGATTAATGCAATACCCCTTATTAAATACTTATTCTCAAAAATCAACATCTAACTTGAGACTTTCACCTAATTTTCATCTTATTGGCATTAGACAATCCACACAAAATTTAGCACTCATGGAATCTATATCTCTCTCAATGTCTCCTTTCAACAACTTAATCACCCCCAAGCTATCCNTTTTTTTTTTTTTTTTTTATTTTATCTATTCAAATTTTGAATCAAACTATTTTTTTATGATGCAAAACATAAATTTTGTGCGCAAAAATACCAAGTTTCACATAAACCAGTATAAATCAATCTTAACATCTAATTTTTTCGCAATTTATAATCTAATACACGATTCCAAATATATGCATCATGGTAGGAAAAATTATATAAACCACACAAGCACACAAAAATAAAAATAAAGCTAAAAATAAATTATTGTAGATATTTTTTTCAAGTTTTCAAGTTTTATATATATTTATATATAAAGTTTTGGCTCACTTGCTATGTTTTTTCCCTTATCCTGTGTGTTCAAGTAACATGTTCATTCAAAGTAATAAAAATCAATCATAACATGAAACAATTTGTAGTAGACTCATACTCACCTTAAAGGAAAATATGGGGATGAAGGTACCCTATACTACTAAGGACGTGTTCGGTAGAGATTAAAATCGGATTAAAATTGAAAAACTAGCCATTATTGTTGACTTTAAATAGATGAGTGAGACCCAATAACGGCTATATTTTCAATTTTAATTGGATTTTAAGGACGACCAAACACGCCCTAAAAGTAATAAAAATTATTAATCCTAAATCTAAAAGTAAAATAAATAAAAAGAAATTGGGCTGCCTTCCAATAAGCGCTTATTTATAGTCATTAGCTTGACTTTGATGTTCTGTATTATGAAATTCTGAAGAAAGCTTTTGATACCTTGTTTATTTTGCTTATTTTGACTTTGATCCGCTTTTCATTGATTCTCCAAATCTTATCTTTGCCTCGTTCAATGTGATGTGATTTGCGTATTCCATCCGATTCGAAATCAACTATGTAGACTTCTTCCTCTTCAGACTTAATCACAAATTCAATTGTTGGACAATCAATGATGTCGAAAGAATGTATGTTAATTTCATCATCATTAACTGCTACTTATTGTCTTCTTCGCTTGGTTCCTTTGTAATTAGTTTGTCATCCTCTTTATACTCTTTTTCAATAATTGATATCTCCTCGAGTTGAATAGTCAGTTCACAGTCTAAATTCACCGGCAATGGTAATTCTTTCATTCCAACATTTTCAACTGGATTATATCCCCACCTTTTAAATTCTTCCCAGAATATAGAATTTCCTGTGAATGTTTTGCTTTCATCCAAAAATAGCAAGTTCATTATAATATTTTGCAAGGGCATATTCGTTCAATAGGCGAGGTCCAACCCCCTTAAGAATGATGTCATCTTTTGGATGTATAGATACATATTCGCCATCAAGCATGTAGCCTTCATCAGATTTGTCAATTGTTTGTTTTAGATATCTTAAATAATGTTTAAACCGCAGAAGTTTGAACATAAAGGGATTAGTGCATGTATACAAGCATTACCCAGTATAATGCATCCCATTACAAATCTCACAATTTATGTCTTCTACAAACATATCCTCATCATCCATGTTGAGATTGCTTGTTGCAAAAAAAAAAAAAAAAATTCCCTTGCCATCAATAGAATCCTGCATATATTGTTGAATAATACCTAAAAGAATACCAAACACAAATGAGACTAGGGTGGATAGCCAAAATTAACAAAACAAAAATAAATAAATAAATTCAAATCTTATATAAACTAATAAACTCAAATTAAATACTTTATTTCTCGATAATTGCGCCAAAAACTTGTTTGCGCCAAAAACTTGTTTGTGCAAAATTTGCAAGCGTACAGGAGCGTTGACAAGTAATAGAATTAATAAGTTAAGAGTATCGTCCCACATGGAATAAATGCAATTCAAGTTTACTAACTTTTATAGGATTAAATTATGTAAACAAAAGAGAGTTTAATTAATTAAGAAAGCTGTAAAATGTGATTTTTATCAATTTATAGATGATTGTATTGGATCTCAAATCCGTCTATTGTTATTTATTTCAATTCTTAATTCGTAATCTAGTTTCATTCATTTGTTCTTGACAATCAATAATTTTATTGTAATTAATTATCTTTTCCAAGACAAAGTAAATCTATTCTAACTACAACTCGAATCTATTCCTAGTCCGAATTCGAATGATTAGAATATATTAAAGTTTAGATTATCTATATGATTGCACATGTGATAAATGTTATTCCTTTCATCTATTGCACATATGTTAATTTTGTCGTGTTCTAAACTTATTGTGAGTCTCCCAACACTATAATAAGCAACTAATTATCTAATTGGTGACCAATCAATTAAGTAATGCAATGGATATGTAAAATTAATCAAGAAACCCAAGAAATAAACTAAACTATTAGTCTTGAATTAGTCTTTCAACTTTTTGCACTTTGGTCCCTGAATTTTGGATTCCTTCCATTGTAGTCCTTTTCCCGCTTCTTTTTCCTAAATTCTACCATGTTCATCAATGTTATCCTACAAAATAAAATTTATATAGAATTAAGCCATATTTCAATATATTTACTAACAATTGCCCATATTTTGTACCATAAATAAGTGTAAAACTCACTTATCAAATCTCATAAACTTGAACAATTGTTTGTCTTCAAACAAACTGTAACTTAATTCCAAACATGGTTTGACAACCTATTGTGTTTCAGGATTGAAATTTAACTATCAACACAATGAATATTTTCAACAATACAAAATCAAACCAGCCTTTATCGGTTACATGCAAAACTCGATGTGTGTGCGTATAAACTCATGTAAACATATCAAGCTCATAATTGGTTCAATTCCCGACCTATAGTAGTCAAATATTTCTTTTCTCTCTCTAGGTATACACATTCCCCAAACTTATTCTTTTCACACAATTTTCCTTGAGTGTATTCTAAGTTAAACTTATTTAATTCTACTCTTTACCCTCTCTTAGTTTTGATGGATCTTACTATCACAAGTTCAAATTTCAACAAGTCGATATTCTCTTTTATTTTTGACTGCCTCAACCTTTTATTCTAAGTTAAACTTATTTTATTCGTATTTCTGCCCTTTCTCTTCTCCACACGTGAAAGTGATGGTTGGATATGTTTGATATATATCACTTCGAACATTTATGGCATTGCCATTTCAGTGTCAAAGGGGTCCAAATCACCTGTTTTCAACTACCATTCCAAATGCATTGAAATATGTAATGTTAGGAATGCTACAATCCATAAATCATCAAAACGAATGTTGACCTATAATACTAATTGGGTGTACATTGGGAACATTAAACCTTTGACATATGTGATGTGAGATGATCTTATAAAGGTTGCAATAATGTGTCTGTGATCTATATGTGTGATCTGTGACCCAATGAAAATGACATGTGACCCATAATGTTTCATATGTAACCCAATGAAAATGACCTGTGACCCATAGTGTATCATCTGTGACTTGATGAAAATGAGTTGTGACATATTTACTGTGATATGTATTTAAAATATGTACATGTGACATGCAAATTTGTACTGTATTTAGACACTTACATACGAGTTCGAGAAGCAATCGGGTCCTTCGAGCTTAGCAGCCGATGGATGATCATCTGCCGTCCAATTCCTTACCCAAGGGTAATCTCTTGAAATCCTTTTAGCTATGAAATATTTCTGTTTCAACTCCAGTCTATTCGTATCACCATTCCCAAAATATCTAAGTCCGGACACTAAACAAAACTCTAGAAGCGAGCATCTAACAAATCTCCCTTCTATATTGAACCACAATTCGTCTGGATTTGGTTGTCGAACCTACCTTAGGAGGAAATCATGGATCAACTACGGTTGACCAACAATTTCCTCACACTCGAGAAAGTGGCCAAAACATGTATTATGAACAATATTCTTATGTGCCTCCGTGAGATTTGTTTTAAACTTAGACAACACGCCCTTTGTGTTAATAACGGTGATTTTACTAGGAAACCAACTTTTCTCTGGTATTACAAAAGTCCAAACCTGTACAAAGATCACCAAAGAATGTTTTATTTCAAAAAAAAAAAAAAGCCTCTGTATGGTCACAGCCTGCACACATGTATATTGGTCACAAAAAAAAATATTTGGTCACAAATTAAATATAGCATAAGTCACAACAAACGTATTAATTCAAAAATCAAACAAAGAAAACCCTCTGTATGGTCACAGCTTCCGCAAGTGCATACTGGTCACACAAATAAATTTTGGTCACAAACGATTTGGTAGATCACAAACATGATTATTTATTCCATTCCACAATTCATAAATCAAACACAACAAATATCATTGTTTATGGGTCACAATACGAAATAACATACATCACAAATTGGATATAGCATAAGTCCCAAATGTATAATACACCATCAATACACGTTACCCATCACTTTTAGGGTTCGAATATATGATTCAATTGAAAAACAAAATTGAAAATATCTCAAATACCTCGTTCTCCGACTTGTTTTTGAAAGAGGGATTCGATTTTTGTCTTTTGGATGATGAATCATCATGAACCTCCTCCGACTTTCTTTTATCATTTCTATCTGGTGCCTCAACTATATTCAACCCTCTATCTTCACTCCTTGGACGAGCCATTTGGGTTTGGGTTTGAGATGTATAGATTTCGAATTTTGATTGTATAATATATGGCTTCCACATAGTGAGATCAGTTATAGTTTACGGTGTGATTTTATGGTGTGACAGTAGTGGCAATTCCACCGGAGAATGAACGATGAGGATGAAGATGGTCTATGGTCGGGGCATCGTGGGTTTGTGAAGAAGGAAGAAGAGAAGTGTGTTGAGATTTCGAAAAATATGTAAGTTACGTAGTTTTCCAACTTTATGACACTTAAATCATGGGAGTATCTATTACAATATATATTATCAAAAATATCTTTTATATATGTGTGTGTGTTGTATCTAATTAAAAAATATCCGACTTTTGAAAAATGAAACTTAAAATTCTGATTTTGGAATATAGATCTTGAAAAGTGGGGAATGGTGTAATTTCCCCTTGATGTTATTAGGCAATAGCAAATAACCTCTGGGCCTTAACAAAAGAGGCCCATATTACCATTTGCCCAATTGGACTGGATTTGACATCACAACCCAAGACAAACATGCTTTGGTCTTAGCAAAAAATGACCTTTAAAACAAGTTCCACTTAGATAAAACAAATAAAGTGAAGTTCAGTGTCAATCCAGCTGTCTTCCGGAAATTGAAAGCTAAATTTTTGGGTAAGAGCATTTTTATTACTGAAGTCGCGGTGAAATTTCATTTATGAAACAATAACCGAACCGAACTACAGTTTAAGAAGTATAGAAACTAAATCCATTTAGAATCGATGAGTTACTACTAACAAATGCAGTATCATCGATGAATGTCATCAGTTGCTATCACTGTCGATCATGATAAATCAAACGGAGTATTTTTCCCATTTGTGCTTTGGCGCCGGTGCAGGTGCATGACAAGGTTTCTTCTTGTGCTTGTGCTTCAACTCTTGGTCGATTCCTTCCCCAAAAGTCTCTGAGTATTTTTCACATTTGTGCTTTGGTGCCGGTGCAGGTGCATGAGAAGGCTTCTTCTTGTGCTTGTGCTCTGGCGCCGGTGCAGGTGCATGTGAAGGCTTCTTCTTGTATTGCTTGTTCTTGTGCTTCAATTCTTGGTCGATCCCTTCCTCAAAACTCTCCAAGTATTGTTCCCATTTGTGCTTCGGCGCCGGTGCAGGTGCATCATGAGTAGGTTTCTTCTTGTTCTTCAATTCTTGGTCTATCCCTTCACCATAAATTTCCGAGTATTGGTCCCATTTGTGCTTTGGCGCCGGTGCAGGTGCATGAGTAGGCTTCTTCTTGTGCTTATGCTTGTGATTCAATTCTTGGTCGATTCCTTCCCCAAAAGTTTCCAAGGATTCTTCCCATAGCTCTGGGGCAGGCGCTGGTGCTTGTGAATGTGGATGAGATGGCTTGTGTTTAGCAATGGATGAAATTGGCAAAGCCACCACCGCTACGAAGAGAACCAACAAGTATGTATTAGACATGGCTTTTAGAAATGAATATTGTTTGCTGGTGTAAAACGCTTGTAGAGAAGTCCAGTTTTTATAGGAGAATTGTACCATTCATTTTGCAACAGGTGTTTATTTATACTAAAGGGCTTTTTGTTGTGTCTTATCCTCCTACATGTTAGCTGTCCATTTTAAACATGCTGGTTTTTGTCAGTAATTAATCTCCTTACCTACATTTGATACAATTTAGAATTCTTCGAAATAAAAATATTTTGGGATAAGTTCACATTTATGTTGCAAAAGAAGTGCAGTAATCTCCTTCATCAGAGCGATTAAAAGCGTATTTGGAACGAATGAAAAATATTTGGTACAACTCTCCGATAGCTAGATAAGATGTTAGTCCACTTGCATGTTGAACATGTTGTTAATGAAAAAACCTTAATACATCGAGAGAAATTAATTAAATAAAGACATGCATGATTTATAGAGATTCACTTCAATGTGAAACTATATTCTCTTCCACCGGTACGATAATTTACAAGAGTTATATGACGTTTCCATATTTATATGACAAATTAGGATAAAATCAAATGTTATAAGAACTCAAATTCATACTGTGAAATTTACAAGGGCCATATTCCTAAATTATTCTTGATAAATTTTAGTCCAGGCCACCCCAGGAGGGGCCCTCGGCAACCTCACCACGGAGGTCGATCTGCATACTAATTTCTCGAAGCTGTAATAATTAGAATCCACAACTTAAGAAAACCCATGTCCTCCAGTTATTATTTGGATTAAATAAGCGAATTTGCTTCGTTGTTGGCTCAATAACATCATTTGACACTTATAGTTTACATTACAATCAACTTCAGGTGTCACCATGTCGGGATGTTCACGACTCTCCTCTATTTCTCATTCCTCTTTTTCATCGTACTAGGAATGGGACACGATTATCTGATGGGTCATCTTGGTTGGTGTGTTGTTCGTTTCCGGCTTCTCACGGAAAATGAAGTTCGTTTATCATTCTCTGGACCTGGTTATTGATGAAGTATTCCATTTTTCATATTCTTGCTTTCCCTGTTTTGATAAATAATGGATTTGTCATTTTCTTTTAGTGGTATCTTAGAGATTTATTGCAGCCAAAATCTAGGGACAGGGACGTTGTCACCAAGTTCGTGTGGCCCAAGATTAGCTAAAAGAGTTGTCGACTAAAAAGTCTTAGGCCTTGTCTGGATACGCTTTTGTATATAGAAAAATCAATTTTCTTCCCGTTGAAGCCCACCATTTTTGACCCTCTCTCTCTATGGTGGGACCCGGCTATCTCCTCAAACGGTTATAGTATTGCTTTTAATTCATGAAAATAGCAACACCAGACAGGGCCTTAATTCATGTCACTAAAAGTCTAGTTGAAGAGAATAGTGCTCATAAAAAGTCGAAGAAGAAAATTTAGGTCAAGCTTATAACTCGATCCAACACCAAGTTGTGGAGCTTTAGTCCAACCAAGAACGAAACCAACTTAGTACTGACCAAGGTCGACAAAGCTATTCCAATTTGTGCAATTGTACAAGCGATCTGCTCGAGAATATGACTAACTCTGTTCCTAGCCTCAAATTTGGATGTGTGGGAATTTTCGAAGTTGGTCAGCATGAACAAGATTTCTCCTTTTATTTTAAATCATGCTAGTCTTCTATTTCTTTTATGTTTTTGTCAAGTTGCCACTGGACTGTCCTCTCAATGCTCCAACGCCCACACCGGATATGGACCGAACTATCATACGATGTTTTTGTTTGGTGTCCGAAAGTTGTTGCACGAGTTTCCTTATTGCACACTGAAATTTCCAATTTGGCTCATATTTATGAATTGTTTATGAGTGATAAACTCACTTTTTTTTGTACATTTTAAAGAATCTACAAGAAGTACTCATTTATTTATCATTAATTACTATCCATTTATGATTAAAACTACTTATAAACACTTCTTAACCATGACAATGAAAAAAATGCCCCATAATATGAGCATATCATGGGCTCTCTTGGCCCATTTTGAAGAACAACCACCTTCAACAACAACCTTATCCAATTGTTTGTTGCTTGTCATTTAACTATGTTTCAAGGCACTTTGAATGAGTAGTGAGTTTTCGATTGGATTACTAAATTGTAATTTATCTCCATTGGATAATTGAAATTTAATTTAATTTTAAACTTCATTATCCTCAAAATTAATTGACAATCGTACCATAGCATAGTTGCTGTGTAATGTTTTTAGATTAAAAGGTAAATTTTTTTTATTTTTTTTAAAAAAAGATTTAAGATAAGATGTGGCTAAGTGATAGATTTGCATGCTACACAGTCAACATGCAAAAGATTCACTGTGCTATTATCCCCAATTATGTATTTTTTATCAATTTAGAAGACGCGAGTTGGTTGGATGATGAAAATTTAAGTGACCTAATATGAAAGTAAATTGAAGTTTAGTAGTTTAGTTAAGAGAAATTAAAGCTTAGCAATCCAAATGAAATATCATTGAAATCTCGATAACTCGAGATCCCTCGAACTAAGAAACTTGGGTGGATCCACATTGAAGAGTTATAATTTGATTTTTTTTTAAAGTTCGATGCGTCGCAATTTGAATGGAGGGTAAACTCGCTCATTGAGCCATGTTCCTATTCAATTATTGACAGCAGCATTTATTTCACTTCCTTTTCGGATGGTGTTGGCAATTGAGTGGCCACAAACGACTACTGGTTGAAATTTGTATCAATCTTTGCATGGCCGCTCACTCTCTCATTTACTCTCTCAGTCCTCAATTTTTGACAAACTCACTTTCCTAAATTCTCTCTCTTTGTCCCTCTCCATCTCTCCTCCTCTCTCTATAGAAAGGTACACATTTCCTCGACTGCTCACTTTCTCGTTGTCTATACTTTGATTTCATATGTGGGTTTTCCAATTTTGTGATCTGTTCTTCAAATATTTGTGGGTTTTGTTTATGACATTTAGTTCTAATATTCGAAGCTTAATGCGATTGTATTTAGATTAACATCGTCAATTTTCACTGGGAGAGTGTCAGAATTAGTTTGAAAGACGTACTAATTAGCAAAACTTAGGTGAATCGGTGACCATGGTAGCACAATTTGGAAAATATGAAGCCAATTCCTCTGGACAGTTCCTTTTAATTTTTCTTGTTTTAATAGTAAAGAAGGAAAAAAAAAAATAGTTATAAATGAAAATCTTTAGCACCTGTTTTGAATTTCATCAATTGAGAGATATTATACTTTTTCATTTCTGTTTTTAATATTGTGTAGTGCTGACACTATGATTTGGGTAGGGTGTTTACAATGAATTTACTTTAGGCTAAAGTGTTTATGTAGTGATTTCAAACTGTACCAGTGATTATGAAAGTCTGAAGGACAATTATAAATTCCAATTCAGGAAACAAAGTAGCTCAAGTGCGATTGTTATGTTTGATACATTGAATGACAGAAGATTTTTTGATAGGAGTAAATACTGGCGAATTGGAAAAGTTGCTATATGAAGTCCCTTTTGAAATTTAATTCTTGTATGGATAAACTTGATGTGCCTTTTGGTTCAATTTGAGAGAATGGTTATAAGATTGTAACTATAATATAGTAGAAAATATACATAGTTATAGGAGATTGCCTCTTTTGGTGCTTTAAGAACAAATTGTATTGATCCAAGAAAAGGAAAAACATATATTGCTGGGTAGACCATTGGTGTTTTCTAAGCAACTGCAAATGAGGAATTATTTGCATCAAATTTTTTCAAAGTGCATCCGATTATCATTTGCACACAAAATTTGTTACAAGTTATGATCAAAAGTAGTCCAATTAGTACCAGCATGATTATTTTTTATTAACAGAAAGGTACATACTAAAATAGCATTAACAATGCCTGTCACAGCTTCACTCTTAAAGGCGGGTAGCACCACATTTAGCATATAGTCTTTTCTTTTATGTCAGTATTAAATTATGTAGGACCTTGTGCTTGAAATATTATTCTGAATTCGCCTCATACTCTTTTTTTTTTTCACTTTTACAATCTCAATTTTGCAGGGAAATTCTGGCCTGGGTAATTTGATAATTTGCTTTCTGTAATAATCCTTTCTCCATCACTTACAAAAACTACATAGAAACTAGAGCTTCCATCAAAGATCAGAAATGGCCAAACCTAATGGGTTTCTTCATTCATCTGTCAAGTCACCACAGCATCCTAAGTTATATGCTAAACAAAGCAATGGACATCTCTCCATGTTGAAAAAGAGGTTATCTAATAACGGATTCTGGCATTTTGGTGGAAAAATAAATACTTTGATTGGATCTCGTGGAGCTACTTTGATATGTCGCTCAACAGAAACACGGAATACGGAAACAGAAGAGTACGTGAGACACTGTGATGATTTTTCAAACATATCCAGGTATTGGAGCTCTAATATAAAAGCATGTGATGAATTCCAGTTGATCAAGCACTTGACTATATAGATGAAATAATTAAATGATTTTTAGCATAAATTTAACTGTGAAGTCTCAGATAACTATTCCAGCTTATGATTTTTCATATTGATTTTGTAGTTTTCATTCTTCATAGGTTCGATAATGTTAGACTAGTGTTAGTTCGGTACCAGTAAATGAAAGATATGCGTTTTCTTTTCACATACGTATGTCCCTTTCCAAATAATTTTGTATTGTATTCCATTCTATTGTAAGCGGACGTGGGGCAAAGGACTACATACCTCTTCCAGCTGTTTTCTCATATTCTCTATAACAATCAATGTTGTTGGTTTGTGATCATATTTAATTTCATTTCTAGTTATACCTCCTTCATTGTTGTAACCATGACATAAATGAACTTACTGAAATACAATGATACAACTTATGGGTAGAATGTAGATGTCCACTCCTTTTTTATCTTGTATGCTTGCTCGAGAGGCACCCAGACATTAGTGCTTCACCTGTTTGCCACCAAAACATTATTTCTTTTTCCTAAATTTTCACGTTGGCCATTTTTAACATGTAGTTGATTTTGAAGCTCATCTCCCTTTTATGCATCAGTGCTCAAGCTGGAGATGACGATCTCATTGAGAGAGGAAAGAATATTGCATCAAGTCAGGGATTAGCTGAAGCATGTAAATTTGTTTCTGAGGATGCAAAATTTGTGAATGAAAGGGCTAAGAATGACATTATATTGCTCTCCAGGTGAGTTGTATGTGCAATTGAACTCTTTTGTTTTACTTCAAATGACCTCACAAAGGTGGGAAGAATGTGAATAATGAACTGTCTTGGATTTTATTTCTGTTCCTTTAGAATCTGGTTTGGATACCTTTACCATTTTTCATTGCAATGTGCTGATACAATATGATAAACAGTTAATATTTAATTGGTAACACATAAAACTTTTGGATCAATTGACTGAATATGGTACCAGAGCATGCAAAGGTCCTGGGTTAAAGTCTTGTTATAACTTAATAATGAAATTATACACGAGCTTAAACTTTGATACAAAAATTGAACCCTCCCTACACGTGAGGCCTAAGGAGGCGTGTTGGAGGCTATATTTAAACAGTGATGCTTTCTAACATTAGTGATGCAAGAGCACTAGTGTATGTAGCTATATTTTATAGGTTAAATTAAATAAGTCATGTGAATTTTCATTTTAATGAATGTACAATTTAATGTCATGTAATTACCACCTAGATTAGTGCTTACCACCAGTGGTGATAAATAGCATTACTCATATTTAATTGATATACATTTGGCTCTCTCTAACAATTTAAGCTTTAGATCAACTGATTCAATAATTTATTTAGTTTATAAATGGCAATAGTAGAAAAGTAACCATTCACGTGGAATACATGCTAATAATTTACCATTTCTAATAGGAGCATAATGAGGTTGGATGCTCGTGCACGTCAAGATGTCGCTTTTCTCGGTTCAGAGTTCCTTAAGCTAGATGGTAAAAAAATGGATATACTATCTTGGAATATTATTATATTTCAGAGTTCTTAAACTCAATGATAAAAAAAATTGGATGTACTATCTTGAAATATTAATATATGATATTGAAATGTTCTTTGCTATAATTCAAGTAGCCTGACTAGTAGGAGTTGCTGCAGCTAAATTATTCAGCATTTTTCTATTAAACATTTGACATAATGGCTAATTCGGTTTGGAATATTAAATTATTGATGTCTCTTGCATTGGAGTGAACCAAATTAGTCCATACAATCAAAACTTGAGTCAATTTAATTTTTTCGATACATAATAATATTTGATATTCTACGAAGAAAAATATTGTTCACCTGAAAAATATAAGAAGACTGAAGCATGAACATACTAATTTGATAACAAACAATTGATGAATGAGAAAGAAAAGCGATTCAAGAAGAGAACAAGAATTTAGGATAAAGAGAAGATCAATTTATTCATACATTCAAGGAGATCCATTACAATGAATAAGACAGATGTATAAACAGCAACTGAGCTAAATTAAAAAGAACTTCTAATAAATTAGAACTTTATCAAAATATTAAAACAAATCTAATATAATTTAAATGAAATATAATTTGAAATCGTATCTACATTCTATTTCTATTTCCATCATTTCTTTTCAATTGAGAAGACTTGACTTCAGCGAGATAGACTGCAACTTTTGATCTAAAGAGATTGGTATTTTATCTTGATCAAGTGTAAGTATTGAACTCTTTACAATAGCATATAGTTGAACTTATATAAATGGGGCAATCTTTCTTAAAAACCAAATATCGAAATTGATAAATCAACAATATCTGAGTTTGTAAATCATTCCAAAGAATACTAATAAAGGGGGACAATATTTCCTTTTAACCCTGTTTCGATAATGAACTTCGAAAGTAACCTATGATACAATCCATCCTAAAAACGTTACTTTGCTATGATATAACCATGGACTAGCACAACAGACCAGCCTGCAAATACAAATTATTGCAACAATTGTGGCTCAAATGTGCACCGATAAGGAAAAACTTTCATTCAAGTGTAATAGCCAGTCAAATAGATTATCTTTATGTGAGTAATCCATAAATTTGTTTCTAAACTTGTTCAGAAAATCGGGTCAAAGAAACATGAATAAAACATAATAATTGCCTTGGATAAAAACGAGGCCACTCGAGGAGGATATCTCATTTGAGGTAACATCAAAACAAAGTCAATGTGATAGTCACGCAAAAGAGTAGGAGATATCAATTTTGGCTAAGTTGGCAACACTACATGTAAATCCTCGTATATCATGGTCAATTATGTCTAAGACCAATGTGAGAGTGAATATGAGACAAGTCTCAAAACTCTCATCCTCGCTATCCGAATAGCCAATAAGTTTATCAGAAAAAACTTCACTTTCTTCTTCGTGAGGAGGATTAACATAACCAAACTTATAAGTAATTGGTGGTATTGGGGGTGGTATGTTTAGTTTTTTACGTGCTTGACAAATATGGAAGGATATGTACCAAAGCTTGACCTTTCGGTAAGCTTCATCTATGGATTGGGGTGCGGGAATGTGGTCAGGCAAGATTTCAGGATTCAAATCACTAAGAAACTTAGATGTTGTAACGTGGGGAGCTTCATAAATATCACAATTGTATAATAGCTCCTAACTAAATGTGGACGTCCTTGCCTGTAGTGTAAAAAGAATTGATTTTAAAACTGAGTTCGATAATACAAAAAGTATATTTGTTACTTAATATTGAATTTATCTAATCCTACAAAGTGACATGACGTTGAACTAAGCGAACAATATTAAGCAAAATTGACTTTCAATAACTCATAGAAGATCCTAAAAAAATGCCATATTAGCGTAATAAATATGGAGGGGGTCACTTAAATTGTGAAAGTCAAAGAACTTTCAAAAAAATTAACTCCGACTCGGGACCGATCAAACAATTGGGTCCCACAATTATATGGTAATTAACATAGAAGGATTATAAATGTCATCATAATTCTTAGATGAGGGATAATTGTATTAATAAGAGGGAAAAAGCACATGATCATGTGAACCACATGGGGATTTGGTGTAGGTATAGGTATAAGAGATGGTATAGAGTTCGTACATGACGTGAAGGGAGTGCCAAGACAAATCAATATTTTTAATTATTATTATTATTATTATTATTATTGTATTTGTCTTTAGATTGAAAATAAAGCAACTAAAAATTAGAAGTTTTTTATTTTTATTTTTAATTTAAAATTGACAAGCCAAAACACCGAAATAAAAGCATATTTTCATCATAAAAAGAAATTGGTACCTCACAAGACTTAAAAGAGCCAAACAATGTCCAAATCATTTCTTGAAGTTATGCTGGCTACGATGGAAGAGCACACAAGTGACGATGGGTTGCTGCAATTGAATTCTCCTAAGCAACTAACTCTATCAACAAGAACAAAACGGATTACATATGCCAAAAATAGTAGCCAAATTTTTTTTCTCGCGGATGAGCGGTAACTATTAATAGTTTTTTTGAATTTTTTTTTTGGATAAACTAAAACGAAACAATAATTTATTGCCAAAAGATTTTTCTTGGAGCTGACTGCTATGGGGTATTGTTAGAGTTTTTGAGTGGATGATGATGGATAAGGGGATTTGTGAGTACTGAGTAGTAGTGAGAATGTAACAAATGTAAGAATTTGACAACGAATAATTAAAGAATGAGAAAGAAAGGGAATCCAAGTAGAGAAGAAGATTTAGGACAAAGAGAAAATTAATTTATTAATATATTCAAAGGTTATGTAGCAATTAAGCTAAACTCAAAAGAATTTTTAATAAACTAGAACTTTATCAAAATATTAAAACTAATATAATCTAATTTAAACAAACATAATTTGAATTAAACTCTAATTTGGATTCATATCTAAACTCTATTTCTATCTCCATCAAAGACTAAGCAGTAAGCAAGAAAAACCGTAAATTTGTTAGCAAGTAGCGGAGAGGGGACAAAGATTAAACAAAATGATTTACATGATTATGATTCCTCATCTAGATTATTATATTCTTCTTTGGTAGCACGAGCTAGAGAAGACACCGAGAAAATTGACCATGATGTGAAGAGAAGAGCTGAAAGGCTTCATCATGTTGCCACTGTAAGTATTCGACTTCTGAGAATTGTTACTAAAAACTGGAAAAGTGATATGGAAATGATCTTGTCATGATTATTTTCTAATTAATCTTGGTTTCTTGTCAGATTCTGAAAAACAAAGCTCAATCTAGATTGAAATATGCTGCTGATAAGCACTGGAGTGATGGTGCCTTAGAGGTGCCTTTACATAATCGCTATGATCTTCATGCATAACTTTACTATATTAATAGCATTGTTTTCTTATATGTCTAGTCCAAAATTTAAATTAGACAATTTCTTCCTTTCATTGTTGTAATTCCATATGTTTCTATATATTGTGCCCATTCCTTTTTCCTTTTCTGCATTGAATTAGTGAAGTAATAAGAATGTCTTTCAAAAGTTTATCACTCTTCTAATTTTTCTAGATATGTTTTGATAGAGCTAATTTCGCGCTCTTCTAAGCTTCCCATGATTTTCACTTGATTAATGCTTTATGTGCATGACTTAAGACCAACCTCTCTTGCTCATATTCAGGCTGATTTGAGACGGGCAGATTTTGCAGCCAAGCAACGTGCAATGGAAGATGCCTTCATGGCTTTGGAGGTATTATCATCAGACAACACTGCTATATTTGTATCACACAGTAGAAGCAAAATTCTTCTCCATTTCTTCTAGCTGTGCTCACTTTTCCTAATGACCTAGAGAGTTCATATTTCTGTTTTCTGGATTTTCAGTTTGTCAAAAACATACATGATAGGATGGTGAGAAAGATGTGCAGATTGTAAGTTTCCACAATACTATATTTTCCCAGTCATAAAAAGGTAAATCTAGCCTTTAAGTTCTTTACTGGTATACGGTTCTTCATACAGGAAGAACAGTTCAGTAAATTCTAGTGAGACAACAGGGCGTATAACACTGGAAAAGAATGGGAAAACCCTTGACTTCATAGAGGTGTCTGCTGATCGTATTAATGCCATGCAGGTTTGTCACTTAAACACTTACTGAAGTTACAAAGTATATTCGCGATTAAATATCTTCATTATGATACCATCTATGTCGGGTTAACACAGGAAGCTTATTGGAGCATGGCTTCTGCACTTTCAGAAGCTGATGGAATTGATTATACAGATCCTGAAGAGGTCCAAGTCGAATGAGTGCATACTTCAAGTTTTCTCGTCTGTTGGATGTTTAAGCTGCTTTGCTTCTTCAAATACTTACTATGTTCTGTTTGGAACAGCTGGAGTTGTTGGTTGCGGCTCTTATTGATCTTGATGCAATGGATGGTAAAAGCAGTGTATCTCTATTGGCAGAGTGTTCAAGTTCTCCTGATGTTAATACCAGGTAGTTACTACTCATCACACAATTTTTCTGTTGGCTGGCTGATTTATTTTTAATTGTATGGGTGCTACCACCTGAGAACATCATGGAGCTCAATCGCACTGCACATTATTGAACGTATCGACCTAATTAGTAATTAGATGTATTTTCGGTCAGGGATATATTAGACATTCTATACATGTATTACCATATTAAGCCGTCACAGTATCTTTCTATAAATATAAAAGATTTTTATTTTTATTTTTTTTTTGGGAGGGGGCGTTTTTATTCGCCATTCTATCATCTTTCTTCTTTGTGGTGAAGATTTCTGCAGAAGCGGGTAGATGCCCTTGTTTGGCCCCATTAAATTATAATTCATTTTTCTCTCTTCTTATCAACCACACATTCTCCAATAAAACAATATTACACGTAAACTCAAAATTTCCTTCTTTTTTAACCATACATTCTCCAAAAAATTACTATTACAAAAATTATAATTTCAAATAATGGGGCCAAACAGGGGCAGCTTCATGTTGAGAGAAACACTATAAATTTGTGGGTTTGTTGGCACATGTTTTTTATTTCGTCTTACTCTCTGATTGAGATTATGGCTTCAACCTACATCACTATGGCGATTAAAATATCTAAATTTGCTTATATTTTCATTCAATGAATCTCCGGTTTGCAGGAGAGCATTAGCTAACGCATTATCAGTTGCGCCATCCATGTGGACTCTCGGAAATGCTGGGATGGGAGCTTTGCAGGTAGGGAGATTTTCTCAAATTCCTTTCGTCCTTATCCTTTCGTCATAATATTAAAACTGCAAACTACATTGCAGAGACTGGCAGAAGATAGCAACCCCGCAATTGCTGCTGCTGCTTCAAAAACTCTCTGTGAATTGAAGAAACAATGGGAAATTGAAGAAGGAGATAGCTGGAGATTCATGATGAACCAAAGTCTGCTGGAAGAAGAAGAAGATACAGAAACCAGCTAAAAATTCATATTCATGGGGTAGATATTTGGAAGTGCGGAAATGAATGATTATTAGGTTAATCACCAATCAATGAAAATAGTTATGTACAATTAATCTGGCAGTTGAAAACTTTTTTTTTCCCCTTTTTTGATCATTTATAAGGAAAACTTAACATTTCGCTTTTATTCCTACTGCTTTCGATTTTTAATTCTATTTTGCAACAATTTATTTTTATTTTATTTTATTTTGTAGGTAGGAATTTGACGGACACATATAGCGCGGGAAAATTAATTATTACTATGAAGTTTTTGTAGTATGGATGATGATACTTCTAAAAAACAGTGAGCATTGAACGTGAATCGCACATTTTTCTGAAATACTTTATAAGTACTGTAAAAGTAATATTTGATATCAATTTATTAGAAGAATTTGATGAGTTTCAAACAAATTAAAGAAATTAAAATTTAAGATAAGAATATTATACTCTCGAAACTCAATTTCTATTTAGGCCCTGTTTTATTGGCCAATCTTTTCCATCCATTTTCGATTTTTAGCTTGTTTGATGCAATTTTTTTTCCATGGAATTTTTTTTCTTGCTTTTGTCTCACGTGCCACATTCCTTGGTTTTCCAGGTTACCTTCCCCACCCCCCCACCCCCCCACCCTTTTTTTTTGACAATTAGAAAAAATTCAAGACACAAAGGTAAAAAAAAATTATCACTTTTATTGACAATTTTCATGCAAAACAAAACCAAATGAATGGTATTCGGTATGATAAATTTTTTAATTTTTTTTTTTTTTTGACAATTTGAACAAATTCTAGACTCAATGGTAAAAAAATTATTACTTTAATGGACAATTTTCATGAAAAACGAAGTCAAATGGATATCAAACTTTCAATATTTTTCAGGTGAAAAATTATACCAATCAAACACAATTAATTACAATTCTCAGTAAAACAATTCTAGGCAATTCAATTCCATGTAATTCATTTTCTTTCCATCCAAATTTCACATTTGCAATCAAACGGACTCTAATTCAATTTTTTTATGATAATGAAATACTATAAATGAGCAATCTTTTTATACTACATTTGGTACATAAGAATTAATTATTAATCCATGAATTTAAATACCCATTAAAATTTCTAGATACACTAATAGAGATAAATGCATCGATAATAATTCTAAATTAATGTGAATGTTAATTAATCGAAAATTAATAACACGAAATTAATACACAACAATGATTTTATAGTATTTGTTACATATTGAAAAACGAAAAGTAAAGTATTATTGAAATAATTGAACTGTAGCAAAGTTAAAATCGTCCAAAAAACGATTCACACTTGACGTGATATTTAATATATTATAAATTAATTACAAATGTGATAAATAAATAAAAACCTCAACACAAGGTCAAAAATCATTAAATGGATAAAGTCTAGAATCATTTGATAAAGAGGAAAAAAAAATGAATATTCAGAATATGCCAATCAGTTAATTAAACTTTTTTTTTTTTTGTTTATCTCAATTAAATTAATGAATTTTAATTTTAATTTCAAATGTAACGTTCCAGTCACATGACGCTAATATTTATTTCTCAATATAACAGATTATAATTCCTTATCACTCAAAAGTTGAGTTGGTGGGAAAGAAATTAGGTGAAAGGAATCTCTCAACCTACTGTGTATCATTCACGACGAAATTTCTTCCTTCCTCTCTCCCATTTTGTCTTTTATAGAGAAGAGGTTGTAATTTTATCGAGAATTGTGACCGCAACTCCCTCACCCACCCATCAATGGTTTGAATTTGATCCTCAAAAACAATTCTTGGGTTTTGTCGTGTTTTAGATTTCACTCGTGTGGCTGTGACCGCCCCTAAATATTGATTCGGCATTGTATTTATGCACTGTATTTTGTTTTGGAAACTGTGTTACGCACACAGCACTGAATCTTCAACTGAAACAAATACAGCTCACTTTCCAACTCCATGATTTTTGACAACTAATCCCATATTCGAGATTTTGATGTGCTTAAAATGGAAAGTTATTAATACATATTTGGCATCCTTTTCTCTTATCGCTAATATCTTTTGCATCTGGGTATGAAGAGAGTGTGTGTGTGTGTGTGTGTGCAAAATTGTAAATATATTAAGTTATTGATGGTGTTTCTGTATGGTGTTAAGCTCAGATCGCATTGAGTGGCATTTTAGCTTAAGAGGTTTGATTTGTTTGCTCGTCCATTCTCTGAGATATTCTTCTGGGATTGAAGGAAATCAGAGGTAAGTTTCTAGTTTTTTTATTTATGGTTTTTGTAGAAATGAATAATTTACTGTTTCTTGTTCCTGTGTTTGTACATCAATGGTGGGAATATAAATCTATACGTATTTGTAAATCTGTTGAAGAAAAAATCAGTGTATGAAAAATGGCTACTTCAACGACTCTAGCATGGAAGTAGTTCCCGGTGTTGGAATTGTTATCTGATTTATGGAAGCAGAAATTCAGATCTTATCTGGATCAATTCTTTGTTTATTGAATCTTGTGATTTTTTGCTGGTCGTAAAAACAAAATTTAGTGGTTTAAGCGTTTAAAATAATGAAAGAATATGTGAATACCAATTATAGGAGAGAATGATTGTTACATCATCTGCTTATTGTTGAGGGAGCTTCAAAGCAAAGGCTATTAAAACCAGTCTTTGCTAGAATTAATGTATAGAGACCGAGAAGGAGATGAGGTCAGGCCATTGTTAATTCGTACCAAATCAAAAGTGAAAGGAGCCTGTTTACTCGCGCTCCCCTCCCTTCTCGTTGCTAGAAGCCTCACCCTATTTTTCCATTCCTTTAACCTTTTTGGTATTGATAATCTATATCAGGTGTTTGGTTTCATCATTTTATCTTCGTTTCGATTTTTGATATATTTGTTTTAACTTGTATACTGTTTTTTAGATTTCCATTTTCTTTTCTCTAGCTTTTTTCAACATCCAAATAATCCTACCTCCTTATGTTTCGGGGTAACTTGGTTTGATACATGATAATATATTGAGGATAAGAGTTATAAAGTCTGAGAGTCAGCTCAGCTTCAGAATGCTTGTAAAGATTAAAAGTTGCTCTCCAATGTCTACATTTAAATTCTTTTCATTGATGAAATGTATTGCATGCTAGATGAATCTTGATATGCTGTTTGGCTGCTCTGGCATTGCCTGATGATGAATTTAATACATAATGTTTAGTATCTTTGATGATAAGGGAGACAGTTTAGCTTTTCCTACACTAAGAGTATCTCCAAAAGACTTTCTAAATACAAAATGTTTTTTATTTTAAAGAGTTAAATTTTAGTGCAATGATTGCATTTAATAAGTCACATATTTCAATACTTTACTTCTTGAAGTATTCAAAAAAAATTTAATTTTGATTGGTCATTTACATATAAAAATTGTGTTAAATAAAATTATAGGAGAAATCAATAAATGTTTCTTGAGAAAAGCAAAATGAAGAACTAAACTTTGACTATCTAAATTTAAAAATGCTCTCTATAACGCATAAAATGTTACTTATAAATAAAGAGTCTCTTGAAGATGCTCTAAACTTATATATCGTTACATTTTAGTGACTTGCACGATTCACCCTTACACCATAAATAAGTTGGTGCTTGGTGAGAAGACACCTGATTTTCTTAGGACTGTGTGAATTTACTATGTTTAAATCTAGACAAAAGCACAATTATTAAATACTTATTTGAACTGCCTTTCTGAATTATTAAAATTGATTGCCTGTCTTTGCTGTGTTTTCTATTCATCAAACTACCTTCCATTTTGCATTTTTTTTTGTGCACTCTATTGAAATTGAATGTCTGTCTTTGATGTGTTTTCTATTGATCGAGTGATACTTGTTTCACTTTATCTTGGCAATGTGTTCATATCTAGTTTCTACATTAATCTTGTATGTTGGTTATATTATTGCAAAGAACATTTGGCATGGACTCAAATATTCAGTGTTTTGCCCCCTTAATTTTCATGACATGTTTTATTTTCAGTCTGTCACAATATTAAGATCTTGTGCATTACACCATATCTCTATTTAGATTTTGTATTAAAAATATGGGTTGTTCTTGTGGTACATTAGGGGGTACAACAAGGTGTACATCTATCATTTTCCTAAAAATATTAGGATTTTGAGGATTAATCCTACTTTCTCCACTTAGGGTCGATTTTTTTCCCTCTTTGCCGTTTACCTTTCCTACAATTAGTTAAAGGGTCCTCAAAACAAGTCAATGTCTGAGTATGATAAGTAGTTTTCGAAGTTTTATCAGGGCAGTGCTGACCCTTAGTTGTATTCTCCACTGTCTTACTTTCTTACAATAAAATTTTGCAGATGGGTGATGTGGCTAAAGATCTAACTGCTGGGACCGTTGGAGGAGCAGCACAGTTGATATGTGGGCATCCTTTTGATACCATCAAGGTCAAACTCCAAAGCCAGCCTGTTCCACTTCCCGGCCAGCCTCCCAAATACTCGGGTGCTATTGATGCTGTGAAACAAACAATAGCTGCAGAAGGCCCCAGGGGTTTGTACAAAGGCATGGGGGCCCCACTTGCCACTGTAGCAGCATTCAATGCAGTGCTCTTCACAGTTCGGGGTCAAATGGAGGCCTTATTGAGGTCTGAACCCGGTGCCCCTCTTACAGTGAATCAGCAGGTAGTTTGTGGCGCTGGAGCTGGGGTTGCTGTGTCTTTTCTGGCCTGTCCTACTGAACTGATAAAATGCAGGTCAGTTTTTGCCGAATTCTTTGTCTAGAGCATAATGATATTAAGATAATTTCTAAATTTAATATTCCTTACCTAGTGCATTGCATCAGATGCTTTTTTCAATTGATAAAGGGACATTGCGCCCGATCCATGGATTAGGTTCAAAATCATGTAGGCACCAATATGTTGCTCACGTGGCGATGTATTTTTGCTCTAATTTCTTATGCATATGGATATATCTGAATTTTTGAGATGATTTTAGTATTGACCTGTTTAAATTTAAAATTATTTATGAATGCAGATTGCAAGCCCAGAGTGCATTGGCAACTACTGATTCAGCTGCCGTTGCTGTTAAGTACAGTGGACCAATGGACGTGGCAAGGCACGTTCTTCAAACAGGAGGTGCACGAGGGTTGTTCAAGGGGTTGGCTCCCACTTTGGCACGTGAAGTGCCTGGAAATGCTGCTATGTTCGGCGTATATGAAGCCCTTAAAAGCTATTTTGCTGGAGGACGGGAGACTTCTGAATTGGGACGAGGTTCACTAATGTTAGCCGGAGGATTGGCTGGAGCTGCATTCTGGATGTCTGTTTATCCTACTGATGTGGTCAAGAGTGTAATTCAGGTTGACGATTACAAGAATCCTAAGTTCTCAGGTTCTATTGATGCATTTAGGAAGATCTTGGCATCGGAAGGAGTGAAAGGTCTTTACAAGGGTTTCGGTCCTGCAATGGCCCGAAGCATTCCAGCGAATGCAGCATGCTTCTTGGCGTACGAAGTAACGAGGTCTAGTTTAGGGTGATTATTGATTTGGACATTACCAATTAACAATTAATTATTTGGGCATTTGCTGAAGATTGTATTGAAAATATTTAATCCTCTAAAAGAAATGGCATTGTCTTGGAATTATTTCTGATTTCTTACTGGGAGATTAACAGAAGTGCATTGTGTTGTTGCTATGTGCTAATCAATATATGGCACGAGCTGTGTGACAATTCAAATTGAGTTGTGAAAATGAGTCAAGCAGGTTGAGTGGTCTAGCCCTTAAAAATAGGCAAAGTATGGGCTTGAGCCGATGGTGGGCCATACAGGGCCTCCACTTCCAGGCCTGCCAACCCA
Source organism: Fraxinus floribunda (assembly GCA_903798395.1). NCBI lineage: Eukaryota > Viridiplantae > Streptophyta > Magnoliopsida > Lamiales > Oleaceae > Fraxinus > Fraxinus floribunda. The sequence goes on along the minus strand of CAIGRS010218546.1, from coordinate 1,711 downwards.
GGGGGCTGTCACGTAAGGCCAACATATTTTATTTAGGACAAGTTACGAAAATGCCCTTAAAATTATGGCCGTTTGAAAAATCATTTGAAATGTATTTTGGAAGTATAAAAAATGCTATATAAAACGCTTTTTTTATTAAAACAGTGATACAATGTCACTTTTTAAAGTTGAGTATCACTTTTTTATTAAAAAATGACATACAATATCACTTTTATTTTTAAAAAAATGATATTTGTTGCCCCAAAAAGCGATAGAAAATTCAAGAAAAATAACAGAAAATAAAAGAGTGACAAACACTAAAAAAAATGATATAATTTTTTCTAAAAAATGTAACATAAAAAAAATGACACAAATTCAAAAAAAAAAAAAATGACAAACACTCAACAAACGACAGAAATAAAAAAGTGACAGAAATACAAAAAAGTTACAAAAATCGAAAAAGTGACAAATAATCAAAAAAGCTATATAAATTCATGAGGATGTATATAGGGGAATGAGTGAAAATAACGTAGTTCACTAACTAAGTTTGACCTTACGTGTGGAATTATACAACTAACAAGCAACAAATCACTTTTAATTGTTTTTAGATGGTTAAACAAATAATCCAATTATCCTAAGTTGAATTATCGCAATTTGTAATAAGAAAGCAATAAATAACATCAATATTGATGACGGAGACACCCAATTGGGTAAAAACTCCAGGACCAAGCCAGTTATCTCCACTATAGACAATGTGTGTTACAGTTCAATTCCAAACTAGTTCCACTAGCTGTTGTAAACCATACAACTCCAAGATTTGCTGCTCGTTTCAAACTCACGATCTGCTACCATAGATACTATCTAGCCAACATGTTAGATCTTTCGATCTACCTCCTGTAGCTTCCAAGATCTGATGTATTAGTTTCCCGATCTTCTGCACACGTCTTTTCCAAATGGATACCCAAGAATCACCCATTCATGTTCTTTTTCTTACGCTTGTAGTCCAACCTCTCTCAACCTCCAAAAACTTCTGAAATCCAACTGAGAAAGTACCTTCATAAGGATGTTTAGGAAATATGTGTTTTGAATTCTTTAATATGATGTTTTCCCAAATAAGTGGTTATATGATCTCAAGAATAAATGATGAAAAACAATGAAAGAATATGTTCTTGGATTTTTAGAGAAAAAGATTAGGCAATGAAAATAATGAAAGCCACATTTAAAAACGGAAATTAGGATTTTTCGGATCAACATGTCGCTCAAGCGAAGAGCTAGCAATGTCGACCGACGGCCTCTCGCTCAAGCGAGAGTCGGGCGATAGGCGAGCGACAGGAATTCTATTTTTATCACTCGACTACCAGGCGATTGCTAGCGAAAATGCGGTGTCGTGTTTCTCCTCTTTTTATTCTCGAACCCTACACCTCATAACTCAACTTATACAAATTGCATCAAGGTCCTTGACTTTTACAATATATTACAAATCAATCCTTTTGTCTACAAAATCGCCAACACTAAAAGCTTAACAGTGAGGATTGATATCATCTGATCTTGGCATTTTTGGTAGTTTAATGTCTTGTTGGAGCTTGGAAAAACACTAAAAACAAAACGCCTCTTATGCTGATCTTTGTTAACAATTTATCAAATGAAAACTCTATGCAATCCACGTGCTAAAGTTTCACTACACCAAAAATTGACTTTTGCAATGGGGGAAAAACATTGCCATAGGCCTTTT
>CAIGRS010218525.1:0-10153 GCA_903798395.1 Fraxinus floribunda | reverse complement strand
GACCCGCTCGGTTCGGTTCGGTCCGGTCCGGTTCGGGACTTTTGTCCAGCCCTAGGCATATTAAGAATTATGTCAGCTTTAAAATTTTAACCTGTTTCCCTGTCCAAAGAGGTCCTGGTTTCCACACTGCAGGAAAGACAGACAGCATCACCATGCCTTCAGAGTCTACTAAAGAAACCTTCTGGGAATTATTGCCTAGATGTGAACCAGGCATCATTGCAAACACACCAGACCCATAAAGAAGCTGGTTGAACTCGTCACGAGTTAGAAATGTGTCCTTCATTGTAAGAAGCACAGCGCTTACAATATGATCCTGGAAATTTGTAGTTAGAAATACAGAGTGGTAAATATACCGTGTGGACACATCAGAAAAAATAAAAAACAAGAGAAAATTCATGAAGAAAATTCTGGAGAAAAAAATTATGGGAACTAAATAATTGCTGAGTACTGACACCTGAATCAAACCTCTGACAGTATCACCCCTTGTTGGAACAATGTACTGTTCATTAGCGTTTACAATGTTGTAAGCTTCAGCCCGAGAAATTTCATCTTGAGGGAAATGGACATTAATTTCATCACCATCGAAATCAGCATTATAGGAGCTGAAGCCAATTTCAAATAGCCAAAAATAAAAAAAATAGCATTATCAGTCTTGGCAAATCGAGTACAATAAAAATAAATAAATCAGCAAATAAACCAACCTGCAATTTGCATAATGCATGCGAAGTGTTTTCTCTCCCTTTAATACTCGAACAACATGTGCCATTATACTTGGCTTGTGAAGTGTAGGCTGACATTAAAAATAAAGTAAGCTAAACAGTCCTCTCAAACTGTATAATTACTTCATTGAACTAAAGAAAAAAATGAGCATGCTTGCTAATAAGCTAGTACAGCACAGACCTTAAAAGAATACAATGAAACACATCATACAAGAAGAAATTGCCATGTGTAAGTGAAGAGAATTCCAAAAGATATGTACGAGTGTTAATTTATAAATAAAAACTCAAGACCACATAGTTCAAGTATTTCAATTTCATGGAAATGGGATCAAGTACTTCCAATTCATTCTTTTGCCACACAAATAGGAGCCTCCTTCAAATCATATAATTGCATGGACTACCAGTATATTTATTCATCATATATTAGAGGCATAACTAAAACTAACCGAACTAAGAGAAAGACATTGACTGTAGGAATGAGAGAAAGTGAGTGTTAATTATTTTATTTGATGGCCAAATGTCAAACTGCTAAGAGTCAAAGCCTCTCCTAAAATATCATGCCAAGTCAATAAAGGGCCACTCAATTTAAGCAAATTGAACAAGTTGTAAATGGGGATTGATTTATCCATTTGGGTCAAGGAAAATCAGAGGAGCATGTCACCTATATCTAAAGGTGATCAAAGTGTGTAAGAAGTTCCCAGATTTTTGAGGGTAGATATCCAACCTTACATTGTGAATGCGTCTGTTAGCAGACGAAGAGAAACATATCTCAATTTCTTGGTGCCTTCATGGAAAGTGCAGGATTTTACAGACATTATCGCACTTAAAGCAATGTATAAATTGTTGGTTGATGTGGAACAATTTCCAATACCTGCCGATTAACGAGCACAATATCCCCATCCTGCAAGTGGCGATACACGATCTTGCCCTCGAATTCATACTCATTCTTCTTCCCTGATTGTGTAACTACCCCTCTTGAGGAAGGTAATTTTCTAGATATTGCTGTTCGCATCTTTTTGTTTGATGGCAATTTCACAGTAGAAACTTTATCAACATAAGTTGTAGCTCCAGGATGGGTATCTGGCCCATTAATGATGGCATTCCTCAATTTAACGTTGTTCCAAGGAGTTACCCTCTGCAAGATATTATGCAAGAAAGTTGGGAAAAAGTGATAATAAATTAATTTGTTCCCGAACAAGGCAATGTTGAACAAAAACGATATAAGATGTTTGATGTTTCTAAGCAATAAATTATCCAAATAGCATCCCCCCTGAAAAGGATGGTTCCTTTATTTTTTTCTATGTGATCCTTGTGGTGCTTTTGGGTTTCATGAGATGGGGCCAGTGGCAAAGATATGTCCAGAAAATCGTGTAAACTTTATAACATTGCCTAAAAGTAACTAAATTATTAAAGAATAATTATAAGGCTCAAAACTTCTCCTTGCTGCAAAAAGAAAGAAACATAAAAATGCTATAGACTAGAAACATTTACATAATATGAAACTTAAGTGTTAGAGACACCGACCAAATTTAACATAAAGATGCATGTTGACAAATTAAAAGTAGCATGATTGCAATTTTAATTTAGACTGAACAGCCTATCCTCTTTTACTTTTCCCTCACTCATGATTACTTCCAGGGATACACAGCAAGGACCAATTTGCTCACATTTGAGTCATTTGATGGCCCCTGATGTGCAATAGGGAATCAATTGGTAACTGACATCATATACAGATTTACTCATGCAACTTTTGACCTCTGAAACTAATCTTAGTAGTTTGGAGTTCTTACTAAGAGGAAAACAACAGAGATACCCATGGGCAACCCTTGACACCATAACCCAAGGTTTTTAATTGGAAGCTCTTGAAGAAAGTGTCCTGGAACCATGAATCAGAACTTGTTTCCACTAGAAAAGTCTTGTTATGCATGTCCTATACAAATATGAGGCCACATATTTTAGGTTAGAAATTGTTGAAATAATAGGCTTATTGCATAGGATACTTTTTAAGTAACTTACATATCATTACAATATTCTTCCCACGCTAATGCTTCATGCCATATGAGGTTTTAGAAAAACGATGGGGCAGGCTACAGTTCAACAAGGCCTTTTTTTTTTTCTTTTAATTCCCCTTTCCCCTACTGTTCTTCCTTTTTCTAGGAGATGACCAACCAACCCGTTTTTCTCTGCTGAGTACAATCTGTGAGCCCCAGATTCCGACACTTTGACACTTCTACATATAGGACAGATATCTCGAAAGTATGTAACATTAAATGACCAACCGGCACATATAAAATGGGGATAATTCCATTGTCATGCAAAACCATAGTGCAAACTAAGGATGAGGTTCTAGTCCTATGCATCTGTTTAGATGAAGGACGAGGAGATTTTTACACAAGGCATGAATTATTAAGGGATACTAAAAAATAATGCAAAAAGATATCATCAATCCTATACCTCAGGATAGGTTAACCTCAATGCAAAGTATGGAGGAACTCCAATCTCATTGACTGCCAAATAAGGATCTGGAGATATAACTGATCGGCAAGCAAAATTAACCCTTTTTCCCATCATTTTCTGGCGGAAAATACCCTCTTTCTTTTCCAGCAACTGACAAACTCCAGAAGTGATATCTTTTTTACCCGGACCTGCCATTATGTTGTAGAGAAAGAAGCTTTCAAAGCTACACAAAATGATTAATTTGCACAAGTGAAAAGAACGGAACCAAAAGTAATCGTTCAATTGTCAAACAAGAAAATTGGGGTTGTGTGTGAAGTGGGCAGAGGACTTGAACCAATTAGTCTTCTCAATCCATAGAGGAAAGGTGGCACTGCTGGTATAATAATATTCTCAAAATAAACTTTAGTCACTGATCTCTGCTTTTGTTTCTCAAATGAATACTTAATATACAGCTATACACCAATTTTTGGGAAAGCACACCCATTCCAAGGCTCGTGACCACAAAAAGACTTAACAAGTGGAAGAGAAGTCTAATATTAGTAGCAGGGCAAATTGTGTTACCAATGGCATGTTGTCTTTCGCTCGGTCATTGTAAGTGAAAATAATTCTTAAGAGTCACTTTTGCAGCAAAATAAGCTAAACCCTTAAATCACTGAAATATGTGATTGGACTAGAGGCAGGCCATGGTTAAACACTAGATTATGATTTATGAAGTAGATATGATAGGATTAACGTGCTTATAATAAAAGTAAAAGAACACAAGCACAGAAGCATATGAGAGCAGACACGCTCACTTACATTACCCTGAAAAATTGACTTACAGGAGACCTTAAATCAAAAAAGAATACGAGCACTCCGAACCGAACCAAAAAATTCGCCAACAAAACAATTAATAACTACATGTATTTCAATTATGAACAGCTGAAATTTCAATCCCACAAAAAAAAAAATCAGGATACATTTCCGTCTTTCATGCCTTATCTATATTGCTAGATTTTCCAAAATGCACATAAATTCATTTTACGTTGTTTCTGGAACAATTAATTCAACCTAAAATATCCCAAAATCTTCCAAAATGTCAGAATTAGGGCACTCCCGCACCAGCAACGTTATACATGATAAACTAGAATATCCTTTTAGTCGCAATAGGAATAGGGACAATGAAGTCATGATATAGGTTCATATAGATGACTCGAACAAATTGGTGAAAAGAAGATTCATGTGGCTCTAAAGTTCATTAGAAATAAGGCTTAAATTGTCATAAATAAAAATCAATTGTATTAGATATTTCACCACCTTCCTCATCCAATTGTCATATTTTAAGATCCTGAGAGAAGAAGCGATATATGAAAAATAAAATAGGATATAGTAAGATAGGCCAAACTCCAAGATGCATTCACTTTCCAATACAAGGATATACATTATATTCTTGTTTAATAGAATTGCCTTCTAAATAACTACTTATCCTTTGTATTAACCAAAATGGATATTTCAATTAAGAGTTTAAGTCTTCACACTTGTAATAAGAATAGGAAAGTTGCACATAATAAGAGATAAATCTGTTAACGTGGTCATAGAAAAATGTAAATAACCACAAAAAATGAAGGACAGAAAAGTAAAATTACCAGTGGCAGTTTTGCTATCATATAATACGTTTATAGATTGTTGAAGATCCATCCAGCGATTAATGATCTTTGAGCGCTCAGCACTATTAACATGAGCATTTCCTAAAGCTATATTGGATTGCAGCACTTTCCCCAACAAAAGAGTATGAGGATGCTCCATTACCTGAAGAAAACATCACACTGTCAGTAATGTCATACACAGAGCATAAATGGGCAGAACAAAAATTATTACAGTAAGCCGATAATAAACAGAACGTGGATGTAAATAACCTGGATTTTCCCAGTTCCACCACCAAAACGGAAATATCATTTAAAAGTTAAATCTTTCCTCCTATAGTGTGCTGTGGTTCATGAGACAACTAAAAATAAAAGAAAGTTCTAGTGTCTGTGGTACAAACATTTCCTCATAGAAAAGAATATCTTGTATGTTACAATTCAACAATAAGACAAAAAAAAAGTAGCACGGATGCAGGCAATTAAAACACAGATCATAAGATATTTTTCAGGTCTTACAGAATCGCCACCTTTGGCTGGAGGTCGGAATTTGATTGGGGGTACAAGAACACTCTCTAGGAAAAACATAGAGTGGCCAGTTACTTTGCCAGATTCATCATGTTGTTGCTGCTGCTGAATATCACAAATATACGAGCAGATAGGAGATTCATTCTCCCACAAGCGCTTCACAATATCTCTAACCTGCCAATTAAGAGAAATAAAGACTTCGGTTAACAAACATCACAACGGACAAAATTATATGACTGAATGAGAAAAAAATAAAAATAAATAAATAACAGATCTTCAAAATTGATGATGAAGTCAGCCACCTCTGATGGTAAGAGAGGTCCTAAAAAAGAACGTTTTTCTAATTCCTGACTGAAGTTTCTTGCTTGATGCATGGGTTTATTCTTGGACAATTCAGTGCTATCAGAGGCAACAGATGAATTGGGTTCAGCAGTCTCAGAATCATCCTTCCATGAACAATCACTAGCATTTACCACATCCGAGGAAGGCTTATCCTCAACTCCTCCAGTCCTTGACACACCCAACCTGCCGCGTCGCGCAGCATTTGACCGAGTCTGATTGCCAGATAGTCCACTCTGCAGAAAACAATGTAAATGGCAACTAAGGAACCATTGGAACTTCAATTACTTTGTGGAAAACTACAGAAGTTGCGTAACTTAAATTGTTTGTTAGAGATCTGATAAATAATTAAATGCCAATGGTTACGAAGAATTATCAGGGCAGAAAAATCATTAATCCCACGAGAATTTTTAGTACTTTATTTGTAAGAGATATTGATGCTTGCTAATAAAATACTTTGAACAAACTGCATAAGCAGCAAATGCAAAACAACAGCATGATACAGGTGAAACCCTTAAGGAAGGAAATAAGACAACCACGATAATACGCTCTTTTCTACCCATCTCGGATACAGCATAATAGAAAGCTCCGGTGACAGTAGTGACATAAGCTTATAATATATAGCGTTGTAGGAGGTTGAAGTCATTTGTACTGAAGTTCCATGAATGAAACCTAAACATCTTCACCAGCAATTCGAGGTGATAATGCAGTCAGTGAGGGCTCCAAAAAAGAGAAAATATAAAGAAAAAGGGTTGGCTACCGTCATCCCATTGATATTGCTTCCTTCTCAACGATGGAAGTAAAGCGGTAGATTTAGTATACCGATTTAATAAATTAACATTTTTAACCATAAAAGCTTAAGCGATTCAAGCGGTTAGTACTTGTAGATAGTTTAATATTCATCTAGTGTTTGAGAATTAATTAACAAAACTGACTACAATATCATTCCTTCGGGAAAAATCATTTCAACTTTGAAGTGCAAGATAGTAGGGAAGAAGGGACCTGTTAACTTACTGAGGTCACTTTATTTGGCCATTTGGTTCTTGGAGAAGAAGGGCAAGGAAGAGGGAGACAGTACAGGTCCCAGGGAAATTGTAACCTTTTGTCTCCATCATAATTAGTACATGAAAGGAAATTGGGAAAAGAGAGTTTTGGGAGAAAGAGGGGGAAACATTCATTACATATTCCTCTACCTTTACTTTGTTACCCTCTTTTAACACCAGAGTGTTATTTACACTTCCAATTCTATTCCCCTTCAACTTTTCATCAAAGCCAAATGTTTCCAAGTTTATTTTATCCTTAGAGACTCAGTATGTTAATAAGATCACCATGCAAACAGTTCCAACTCTAACTCACTGAAGCATCATAGGCTTCATATTTCATCACAGAACCTCGTCATAAAGCAAAAAGAAAGGGAATCATTTCAGATACTTCTATCAAATAAGAAAGAGAACGGACATGTAACGTCAATTATCATAATTGAAGTACATTACAATTTGACAGCTATCAAAATTGAAAAACATTTAGGTCAACTTAGTCATCTAGCCAATATAAAACAATGTAATTTTCCTCTCAATCAAAAGAGACGTACCATATGAAACCATCCAAAAATTGGTTTGTTAATTTTTGGATTGTTGCAATCACAATTCTTGCACTTCTTATCTTTCTTCTTGAGAAATTCATTCAGAACATACATAGCTTCGGTAAACTGACAAGAATCCCAGTATCCTTGCTTATTATGCTCAGAGTTGTTTTGTTGATCAGGGTGTAGTTCAGTATCTGATATATGACTCCCTTCACTATCCTCAGGATCATCTAGATAATTTGATAAGACCCCATCCAACTTCTTCTTCTCTTTCATCTTCTGATGTAAATTCAACCTTTTAGCCCCAATAATGTCACCCTCTGATATCTGTTCTAATTGAGTAACACAATTCTCGACCTAGATCAAACAAAATATATTCCCATTAAATGGAATGAAGTCAAAAGGTAGAAAAATAAAAGTTGACACTGAACTCAAAAGGGCATCTCTACACTGACTAACCTCTCCTCTACTCGATCGAAAATGAAAACAATGGAAACAGGCTTTCTTTAAGAGATTATGCAGCATATTAAATAACAACGGATTGTAGACTGGTGAAACGAGGTCCACGTGTCCACAATGACCAGGACAGTGATATGACCGCTGCCCACATGTTTTACATCTGCCCAATTAGAGACAACATGCCATTCAAACATCACAATCCAGAGTTTGATAGTATTTAGAACAATTTGCAACCAGTATTCAGATATCATATACTTACGCAAAGTTCTCATCCAGGGGACCCATAGCTGGATCATAAAGCCCGCCAGGGATTGGCTTCTCCAGAGTGTCAAGCAAATTGGGGTTTATTATCTTCACAACACTGTGGCTCCTGACCTCTTTGTCTGTCATGAAACCAAATTTCACCGCCTCCACAGCTTCCGTCGCAGCCTAGTAAACAATTAACCCCCAATATCGTTAAAAAATCGCAAAACCATAGCCACGCATATAGTAGTAAATTTTCTACAAATAATGAATATATAACCGTATTACACGCGCGAATGTAAGTTTATGCGTACAGAAAGAGAAAGAATACCTCAGTTGATTGAGCCATCTCTGAATCTCAATCGTTACAGATATGAAGAATGAAGCAACAAGCTGGTATATGAAGAGAATGAGGACGTCGAAGAAAGAGCTACGTCGGGAAAGAGACTTTAGCGAGTCGAGGGTTTGTCTTAAACCCTTGTGGAAATAGTTTTGAGGGAGAGTCCTTGGGGAATTTTAAATTAGGGGGATTTTCATAATGGGTCCCCAAGCATTACTACAGGTAGCCTTTAGGTCCCCATTTAATTTTGTTTGACGATTAGCTCTCCAGATTATTAAATTTGGTGTACATCTATTTGTCATCGTGGTGATGGATCATCATTCTATGTGACGATACAATATATCCAATTAAATGTAAAAGTATGGAACTCGTGTAATTAGATTTATCATTCAATATCATTTAAACGTGGTTATCCATCATCGTGATGACAAATGGCAAATCGTCTAAATTTCTACTAAAAAACCGCATAGCAAGGACATGACACTGATGACAACAAAGTTACTCTTGTTGGTCTTTGTATATAATTATTTCTTAAAAGGGAATTAAAAAGAAAGGGCAATTATAATGATAGCACAAATTTTGTTGATTTATATTTCAATTGTAATAAAGGTTCACATATTATTGTCATACTCATATTTTCAACATTTCATTATATTCTTGTATTTAAATTTCAATTAATGAAATACATATTGTCCTAATGACAAGTTGATCAAATCGGTCAGATCAAACATGGCCTACCCTGGACTGACCCAATAAAAGTGACATGCTAATTAGTCCGTAATTCAAGTGGACTAATTTACAAGCCGATAGATGTAAAATTATATATATAATTTCTTTTAGTTTTTAAGCCGCTGCCCACTAATGTCATCATAGCATGCGAGACTCAAATAGCTTAAGAAGGTTGTGTAAAAGGCTGTGACAACTTTCTAGGGTGTGACTCCATTTTTAAGTTGTGGTACACTATATTCTTACCTTTCTTTAAATGTTTAAAACTAAATTTTAATAGACGTAATATTTGAAATTATTGTTTTAACTAGTTCGGTCGAATATTGAGAAAAGAATCAGACCAAAAGTATCTAATATACGGTTCGATCAGAGAACAAGACTTAAAGTTTTTCAGGTCACGGACTGATGTAGGAGTCGATGCATATTATCTCAAGCTAAGTACGGATCGTAAATGAGTCGATCACATAACATAACTAGGCCATGTCGGATCCTTACTTGAATCTGGTACCTCTTTTGACATCACCACTAATGACGATTTTTATCTAAATATTATGTTATCTATCTTGAAATGATGGACATTTATTTTGTCGAACTTTTGTATTTGTCATCTTTTTTGCTTTTTATAAATAAGAAGGGTAAATAAGTTTCTATTCCCTTGATGGATATTTGGACAGAAATTGTCATCAATAATAAGACATACTAATTAATAGAAGTAAAGGGTGACAATGAGACTAAAAAATTTGAAGATGTAAGTATGACATTAAGCAATGATTAGAGACTTTCATTCCAATTAAATTATAATGCACAAAAGATATATTAATATAATTTTAAAAATAAAATAAGTGGGAAAAAAATAAAAGGAAAGAAAACACCACACCGAAAATCCTTCAGGGGTCCAACCCCATGCTATTTGGTCCGATGGAATACTATTTTATTCTAAGTTTTACAATTTAAACCCTATTTTAATATACTAGGTGCAAGCAACGTGCAATGCACGTTTGTTTAGTTTATATTTAACAGTTTTATTTAAGAATTAATTTGTTATTAATAAAGATGTAATTTTTTTGGTTAATTAAATAATTGGTGATGTAATCATTATGTAAATGATAAATAATTAAATAAAGTGCTTCTCTCTGCC